>JAJLUZ010000044.1:0-87047 GCA_030570095.1 Kurtzmaniella quercitrusa | reverse complement strand
CCCATACACCCATACACCCATACACCCATACACCCATACACCCATACACCCATACACCCATACACCCATACACCCATACACCCATACACCCATACACCCATACACCCATACACCCATACACCCATACACCCATACACCCATACACCCATACACCCATACACCCATACACCCTGATTTTTTGAGCATTATGCGTCTACGGATTAACTTATCCCTGCTAATAAACTTATGGGATTATCAAGAAACTGACTCCGCCATGATCTGTAAAGGTCGAATGAAACCAAACCGACTTTGAAGATAAGACTTACACGCGTTAATGGAAACAAGTAAAAAGATCTACAATTTCACGAAATCACTTTAAGGTATTGAATAAGCTATTTAAGAATATATCATGTGGAAAGGGGAAATGACAAAGATCAACACAAATAAAGACCTCAAATTTCTTACATTAATGATAATCTTCACTTATATGACAAGCGCACTTTCAATTGAAAACAAAAATGGCGTTGAATCCACCATCTACATACAGCTGTATTCTTACCAACGCAGTGGTGAAATTTAAAGGTCTACGGTATTAAATGACAAATTGCTTCGCTAAAATCTTATCATCACCGCAGCACTTAAAACGTCAATTATTTTTAGGCTATTACTCTTTTTAAGTTCCTGTAAAAGGTTTCCACCTAGAATGCCTGGATAGATACATGACGTCTTCCACCTCGGCTACGTCATCAATGTATCTTATTTTTAGTCCAAAGAACGAAAGTAGTCTACCGTGGAATTTACTCCAACTTTAATAACATCGGTTTTCGCCAATTTTGCACAAGGATGATCCAAGTTCTTTAAACTTTACTATTGTTGGAAAGAAATTATGCATGTTTAAATCAACTTAATTCCGAAATTTACCCTCTCATCACCGATATCAAAATACTGTTACAGTTAGCATTTATTAAAATTCGAAAATCTGTATCAGAAGTCACTTTTCCACACGGAGCTCAAATAAAATTGCCCTCTTGATGCCTCATTTTCACATCATAGTCTTTCCAGACTGCAATGGCTGGAATTGCCAACACCAAAATGCACAAGGCAGCAATACAGCAATTTCTTTGAGTTTGACCCCAAGCAAGATTAATTGCATTTCTTATGTCACTTCCAACTGGGAAGGCCATCTGAGCGGTGTACCCACCGAGATAGATTTCAGTTGCATTGGGCTTCGCGCTATCTGGTAAACTAGAGTATAATGTAGTAGGAAATGTATTGGTGTAGATGGCAGTAGCGACAGCGGAACCAATAGCACCACCGAGACTTGACCAAAGACCAAGGAGGGAAATAATCATAGGCACCTCACCGAGACTGGCAGCACACATTGCAGCCACTTCATCACCAATAATCAAAGTGCCACCAGCAAATGCAATAAAAATTTGGCACATAATAATATACCCAATATTAGAGTCCTGTCCACGGAAACGAATCATTAGACCAGCACCAAGCATCATAAGAGGTAGACCGAAACCAAGACAGGCCCACTTGAATCTATTTACTCGTCGAATATAGAACCCAAAGAATACAGCCCAAATACTTGAACCTACTGCATAAATTTGAAGCATATAGCCCGTCATAGGAACGGTTAAATCGTAAACAACGATAAGGAAGTTGAAGAACTGAGCATCCCAACAGTAAAAATTGAAGAAAAGGCAAGCAGATAAGACGCAAGCACCTAGAACTGTCCGGTCCTTGAACAATTCCCATTTTATGAAGTGACTTTTTGCAAAATACTTCTCCCAAATTCCAAAAGCTGGAAACAAGAGAATTCCAATCAGTACCATTGCAATAAAAGTAGCACTTTTATATTGGGATCTCCCATAACTTGCCAAACTAAATGGAAGCAAAAAAAGAATGAAAGCTGCCATTAAGAGAAACCCACCAACTATATCGAACTCATGAGCATAGTGGATTATTGATTGAAGTTTTGTGCGTCCACTGTCGTCATCGGTGATAAAACCTGCTCTTAAAGCTTTTCGTTCATAGAGTTTGAATACAACAGAAAGGGGAACAAAAGCAAAAACCTGAATTATAGCAAACGATCCGTAAGCCCATCTCCATGAAGAATGTTTTATGAAAGACTCTGCAGCAAGAGGTCCAGTGAAAGCAGTGCAAATAGCTGGAGTACCTATAAAGGCAAGTGCTAGACCTCTATTTTGTAAGCCAGACATATCAGCCACATATATGCTGAGTATGAAGTTGAGAGCCAGATAACCGACCCAGTAAAGTACATAACCCGCAGCAAAACTGTTTGGTCCAGTACAAGAGGCAGAAACTATTAGTCCGATAACATAAACAAAAAGAAAGATAAGCAAGCCTTCAGTACGACCCCAAACAGTTAATATCCTACCAATTGGTAATTGTAAAACGCCACCAATGATATACGACAAGATTAAAGATGTGTTGATTTGTGGGGCCGCAGAGAAATCAGCGTAGGCATAGTTTATTGTGTTGGTGGCTATTGAACTTTGGAAACTCAATAAGAAGAAGCAAACCCATATCCAGGCATAGGTGAGAAACAAAGCTTTCTTGCTCCACACTAGAAGTATACCCTTTGCCTTTGCTGCACCAGGAAGAGTTTCAACAACTACCTGCTCGGAATTACTTTCTATTGTATTCCCACTGCTTTCGCTCACGTTGGGCTCATTCTCTTCGGGGTAGATCACAGAGAGAGAAAACGCTTCCTTAAAATTGTAAGTAACAGAAGACATAATAGATTGACTTAGTCTATGATACAGAATTTACTGGCTTAGTCTACTTTATACTCCGGAGGCAAACATGTTACAGCCATACCGATTCGATTCCGAATTGCAAATGTGTCCTGCTTAAGTCCGTGAACAGTAAGTGAAAAATAATATTGCTCGAAGTTGCAAATTTGCTCATTCTTCAAGCAAGAGAGATCCATCGGATTACCTCACTTCAATTGAAAAAGGGGATTGAACAAATTTTTCTAGATGACAGAGTCTAGCTTTTTTAGTCACTTCAATCCCAAATGATGAAATTGAGTTTTATATACCCTATAAGCCGAAACCCAGCTGCATGAGCCCATAATTTAAGCTAATTGAATTGATAAATTGCTCGAATGGTCTATCCAAAATAGCTCATTTTTCTTAGTAAGTAATGCATCTTTCATTTCTTTCAGCATTTATAATTGTGAATTCAAGATTAAGTTTAGTAAAAGGCCATTTATTTCCCATGTCATTGATACAAATTGTATAAAATATCGGATAAAATAGGTGATCTTTACACTTCTACAAAAAATATAACAATAATTATTTTAGATTCCTAGTTTCAAGGATTGATTAATAATGTACCCGAAAAGGCTTCTAGCGCCACTTTGGAAATAGATTTAATCTCTAAAAATAACACACTTTCACTCTTTTTTAGGTGTAATTACTTCTTCAATACCGATGACTTCATCACTAACGGAGTCCAGTTCATCATGTCTGTGAACAGCATCCCATTCTTCCAAATCTTCATTCTTCACTTTCACCACAGAGTGACCCTTTTCTCCATTGTCCAAGGTATAATACTTGGTTCGGTGTTGATAACCTCCAATTTTTGGTAAAACGTAGGCCCATACGTAGTAATAGGCAATACATAATACTAAAATACCAATTGTAGTAAAGGCATAGGTTGCATAGAAAAATGAAACATCAGAACCAATAAGAGTACCCTTTGGAGGAACAAAAGACATCGCAATAACAAAAGTCTCATAAAGAGTAGTAATTATTAAAATAGGGAGTGGGACTTTAAAACCAGCAAAACCCAAACCCTTCTTCTTACGTTGCCTTCTGAGTAAGAACAAACCAACCACTGCTACAAGCTTGAAGATATATCCTGAGAAGGAACCAATGTCCACAACAAAATTATAAGCATCTCCAGGTGGTGGAGCCAAGAGAACAATAAGATTCACCAAATAAGTGATTGCCAATGGCAACAAAGGAGTACCGAAAGGCTTAGTTGAAGTCCAAGCTCTAGGAAATGGTAAAACACCTTGTCTTCCACATTCTCTCAAAGATCTTGAATGTCCGACTTCCACTGCAATCAAGTGACCTAAAGCGGAAAGTGCAACCATAACATCCAAAAACCTCTTTGCCGGCTTTGAATGGAAAACATTGTCAAAAAATTGTCCAGCAATTAAAGTACCCGAAGACTTAATTGCTTTAAGGTTACTTACACCAGCATAATAAGCAGTTATCATAAGAAGATAAATCACGAATACCGTAAACATAGTCCCAGGAATAAAATATTTAAACATTTTCTTAGTCTTGGATGGATGAGATTCACCTGCCACTGCAATAACATAACCTGTCCCACCATATGAAAAAGAAACCTTAAGAATAGCATTTGAGATGGCATTACCATCGGAAGTTGTACCTTCCCAAGAATTTTTGAAAATACTAGTAGGGTCTTTAACACTAGTATTTTTGCCGAGAACTACGAAACCTGTGATGATAATGACGACACAGAAAGCAACTTTAATAAAACCTAACAAATTTGAGAGTTTGAGGGCCAATCTTGTGTTAACAGAAGATAAGATAAAAACAAATGTTAATACAGCCACACCAACCCCTCTTTGTTCCCAAGCAGTGGGGGTTTTACCTGCAGCGAGCAAAATATATTGAGATGCTGCAATTGCTGAAGATGTTGCAAATGATAAAATAACATTAACAGCCGCATAAGTGGTAGATACCAAATAATCTGGCTTTGGATATGCTTGTTCTAAATAAACGACATCACCTCCAGATCTTCTTTTAAAGTAAGTAACAAATTCAACGTATACCAAAACTTCGAATAGAGCGATAATGAAACCACATATCCATAAAACATAACTAGCACCAATTGATCCAATAGATTTTACAACTGAGGCTGGGGTTGCAAAAATACCGGTACCAATCATTCCCTGAATCGTGAAAAAAAAGGCAGTATAGTAATCAAGATTATACCCCAATGGGTTTACCTTTTCCACTGGGGCACCAATAGAAAGTTGCTCTTCACCATCATTATCCGTATAATTCTCCTCAGGCGCTTGATCTTGGCCACCAAGAATTGGATTCAAAGCTTTTCTTAAATAAGCCAGCATCTTAGAGAGTGATCTGAAATTTATTGTCTACTTGAAAGAACCTTTTATATCTATTCATACGTAGTTTTTAGAGCTGGGTAAAGGTAAATCATGAAATTCCTGCGTATTTCATGCCACAATCCACAATTTTAGATAATTGATTTGTGGCTGCGAAAAAGTTTAACCAACGAGGAAAACTAATTACATACACCATAGGGAATAACCAATTTCATTCAAAATTTGAACAATCAAGAGAGAAGCGGGATTCATTTAAAAGAATTGGTAAGAAGACTTTTGTTACAATCTCAGTTCAATTCCTTTTGATATAGTACTCTTTAATCGCTTTAATAGTAGAGTTCATTCCCCGCAATAGCTTATAAGTGAGAACTTTTCGTTATCTTAGATTACGCAATATTATTAATCATGAGTGAGAGTTCTACAAACGCCTTTCTGCCACAATAAAGATAAAGGTAACGGATGAACATTTTTCTTGGTATTTCTATTATTAATTTTCTATTGTAAGCGGTAAATTAAACAGGAGTTCCATAGATTGAGTAAAGACAATTTGGACTTTAACATAATACATTCTAATAAGCGAAGAATTTTGAAAGCATGGTGTCAAATTAAACTCGTCAAATGCATAATTCTCTTTTCTGTAACTCGAGCTTTCAGATGAAATTGCCTTTGAAAGATCAATCGAGAGATCAATAATGCTTGTGAAATCTCCCAGTTGATTTTTTACCCAATTAATTTCAGGACGAGAATCCTGCAAAGGTACGCTCAATAAGAGTCGTTTAGTTTTAAGATTTGTAAGCTTTTCAGCCTCTTTAATTATTGGATCTGTGGCTGCCCAGTCATTATCGCTTTTAGAAGCCTTGTTTTTAATTTGTTCAATTAACACCGTAAATCTTTTCTGCACTAATGTTTCGAAACTATGGCCGGTGAAATTATTGAATAACATCTCGTGATTAATTTCAATTGGAATGATAGTTGTGGACGAAATTTGCATTTGCACTAATTTAGCGCTTATGCTTTTGATCTTGGGTAAAGAACATTTCCTTAATTGGGAATAGTCAAGTTGAAGAGGAATATTGATCTTCCAAGTTTCCAAAGCAGAAGCATTAACATTGTAAGATCTGAAAAGTTGTGGTGCAATATATTGTACTTTAAAATGTAACTTGGGTATGGTTGCAACCACGCAACCTAATGACTTTGAAGCTCCAAGGAGTGGCTTTGTAGTTTGGTGTAACATAAATTTTGTATGTTCAGGGGTTATACCTAGACCAAAATCAAATATTTCATTATTTTTCGTATCCATGAGCTTCCTCTTCGAAGCACTATTCTTGAGATAGTTTTTCATAACATTGATTAATGTATTAAAATTGTATTCCACTTCAGCGTCATGAAATTTTTCTTCCTGTTCTACTGAAATGGGTTTCAATGGAATGATTCTTATAATTGATTCTACTTCTCGAATCAACTTATAGGTTGATAAGGTAGTATTTAAACCAATTAGTTTAGAATTGACACTGTATTGAATGTATTTTTCGCAAATGTTCACATTCGATACGGTAGTTGAAGGTGGTATCTCTTGATGCAAAGAAACTCTCGAATCTCCGCGATCGAGTAGTTTTTCCGGGATCTTAAATGAAAAATATCTTTTGTAGGATACATGAGGTAGCAAAGAACCGTTGTCTTCAAATTGAAGTTTTGAAGAATCAATGGGATCGAAAGATGGAATATTATGAATGTTGGTAAAATGTGATGAAGCTGCCAAGTCAACTATTTGAAGAAAATTCTCTGACAGATTTGGTGCTCTTGTAAACGGAGAATTCTGCATAATATTGCCTTCAAAGATGACATAAAAGAAGCTAAAAGGTATTGATTCATTAGTGATATTTTTTAAGATCACGTAGCCAGAAATTGTGTCACTTTGATTATATTCATACTTCTTTACATCAACAAAGCTGGGTTCTTTACCCAAAACGTTATCAGTTGTAAAGTTTATAGACATTTCAATATTATTATTGACCAGTGGTGACAATTTTCTATGAAAATCCAAAAATTTTGGCCCAAAAGAATCATCGTCAGTAATTGATATTGAAGTGGAACCATTAGCAGTACTCGAGGTTGACATTGAAGAAAAAGATTCTGCATCAGAGTAATTTCCATTGCTTACATATGGTGGTAACGGCTCATAAATTTCGGTTCTTAAATTGATACCTCTCTCCATTATACTTTGATGCATCTGATAAGAAGGTAAAATGTTAACTTGTTGACAAGAATTTTGTTCATAAGTTGGAAGATTGGGTTGCATTTTGGAATGACGATAAGAAGACTAAAATTTTGGAGGGGATTTTAGGGGATCTTTAAATGTTTGTAGATCAGGAGCTTACATGTATCCCATCACTAACCAATCATGTCGCCCAACACCATCTCCATAGCAACAAACAGCGCTGATCACGTAAATAAATGATGCAACAGCCAATCATGTTGTAGAAAACGACCGAGAATAAAGGCTAAATCTTGACAAAAGGAAAAATAGCCAAAACAACAGGTCCAACCACCAATCATGTTGCAGGATGGTGGTTTTCAATTATGAGGCATGCAATGGTCAAGCTTAGGCGTCAATTTTGATGTGAAAAATACGTGAAATTTCTAAATACGATACTATTATTTAGATTGTTCAACCAATAGGAAGTTAAAATGCTTGTGATCGTTTACGTTTCAGAAGAAACATGCATAAATTATTTCTGCAAATGATAAATCAATAGCTAACCCGTGCCTTTAGTAATGAAAACTCGACCAATCATGTCAATTTATTCGATGACGTTTCACCATGTCTTCCCAATCGGGTAATACCCCTTTTACAAGGCTAGATGCGTTATTTTTAATTGAGTTTGAGAAAAAAAGTTTGGGGTGAAAATTTTGAAAACTTGCGAAAATGGGCCAATCATGTTCGCGTATGGGTGTCCATTTCGGGTAATGCAGCAAGAAATAAGGGTGAAGCAATTGATAAACAATTTGTCAGCTTTTATCTACATTATGCATGGTCATTAATATGTACAAGTTCATTAAGGGTTTGTTGTGCTATATAACATGTGATACATGGTGAACTGTAGTTAGTATGGTTGGTTTGTATCAGATATTTTAAGATGGTCTCTTCAAGGGTGATCAGAAGTCTAACGTCTGAAAATCTTTTTGCATCATCATATAAAACTTAACATACCTTACTTATAGGATTTTTCCTATTTAACTTATGCTATTGATACTTCGTTTTTCACCACTTTGGGCAATCCTTTAATCCAACTTTTTCTAGTTTTCTTATCCACAATGATAAAAACTCTTCCCAGTTGACGCATTCGTCCAGTTCTTCCAATTCTGTGGACTAAATCCGTGGAGTTATCGGGAAGATCGAAAATTATCACATTTTTAACCCCGATAAAATTCATGCCCCTTGAGAGCATATCTGTGGTGATAAGAACTTTGAGTTGCGGGGTATTAGACTCTTCAGATGGCTTCACAAATGGTTCTATTTTCTTTAATCTTTCTTCTAAAGTATCTTTCCCCGATAAGCATATAATATCTTCCGAATTTTGGGTCAATTTAATCAAAGAATCACGAACTGGAATTACATCATCTTTTTCATTGACAAAAATAATTGCTCTTTTAATCATTCCACCTTCAGTGCCATCTTTTTGAATAGCATAGAGAGTTTGAGCAAGGCATCGAATTTTGCTTCCGTTGAAAGGTGAATGTTGGGCATCCAAAATCCTGACTTCAATCTTCTTAGGGATTTTATGTAATCTATTTGTAACAACACTAATAATATCATTTTCTCCAGGAAATAAATCCTTTAAAGTTTTACTGAACCGTTTTGGAATTGTTGCCGAAACGAAAATGATATCTTTAACGTTTGAAATTTTCTCCATACAAGTAATTGACAGGCCTAACCATGAAGGTTCTAAAAGGGTATCAGCTTCATCAAACACTATTGTTTCAACATTGTGGAAATATTTCCAAGCATTACCAACACTTCTAAGTTTAGAAATGGTTTCTAATTTCCCCGGAGTAGTTATTAATACATCTACACCGCCTGGAGTTTTTAAAGAATCGAATAAATTGAAATGCTTTTCTCCTTGACTCCATTTGAAAAATTTCATGTTTAAAGTATCAGATTGATCTGGCAATTGGAAAAATTTCTGAGTTTCTTCATTCCGCTTCAATTTTGGATTCAAAAAATCTCCAAGTTGTATACTATTTACATTACAAAGGGTTTTATACACTTGATCTACAAGTTCAGAGGTAGGGAGTAACACGACAGAACGGGCACCAGTACGGGCTTTGAACTTTTTGTATGTTTCAGGTGACACTTTATAAGCCTCAAGTTCTTCCTGTTTCAATTTAGAAAGTAAGGGACCTAAATAAGCCCAAGTTTTCCCGGATCCAGTTTCAGCAGCTATGGTGAAAATTTTTAATTTATTTTGTAAATGCGAAATGGCTTCTGGATCTGGTTTAGTATAATCTTCAAGATTTATCTTACCATCTCGAATTTTTTGTTCTTGTTTCTTCACTTGATAAAGTCTAGATTTAGCAAGAGTTCTTATTGAACTGGTTTGAACTGCAGTGGGGATGATTTTTAAGTCATCTTTAGAAGCAATATTGGGGTTTCTAAGACTATATTCCGATCTAATCTCTTGAACCATAGCATCTCTGACACTTGGAAAGAGCATAAGATCATCAAATGATGTGATGGTTTTTGGTGCTGCTGATTTTTTTACCTCATCTTTAGTAATTGTTCTAAGTTTGGAAAATTCTCCAAAGCCAAAGGGGGCTCTTGTTTGATTATTGGAGGAGGTGTTTTGGTCAGAGGACTTGAAATGAGGTTTCGGTAGCTTGCTTTTGCTTTGTTTAGTAACAAATGATGCTTTTGAAGGAGCTCTGGACAAAAAACGGACACCTATCGTCATCATCTTTGGTGCTGTTTTAGGCACAAGAGAATTTAAAATGAAGTGAGTGAAATTTTTTTTGGCGCAGAGGTGATTGAAGATATATGCAGGATAAAGAGTATAAGAGAGAGAGAGGAAGAAAGAGATTTTGAAATATGTACAGGAATATAAAAACACACAGGTAATACTGGAAGGAAGAAGAGGAGATAAATAGAGATGAAGAGATATATAAAGAGATAGAGATGAAAAGACATATAAGAGATAGAGATGAAGAGACATATAAAGAGATAGAGATGAATAGATACATGTAAGTAATGGTGGGAGCATATATACATATGTACATACACACATGTATGGTAATCTTGTATGGGCTATATTTTTGATTATATATGGTCTACTATGTTCCACCTCCAATCACGTGACTTAAATCCAGTTCAACCAATCTTGAATTTTTTTTGAGTGGAAAAATTCTGACCAATATCAGCACTATGCTTAGATCTTTAGCCACCAAAATAGCGGCAACGACGCCCGTATCAAGGCTGGTACGGGGTATTTCTCTGACTAGTATCGTGTGGGCCAAACAAAAGGAAGGAAAAACGAAAAACAAGACCGGTTATCGTAAAACTACCACTGCAAAAGTCAGGAAAGGTGGAATGAGTGATCAAAAATTTAGAGACGCCGTAAGAAGCTTGGGGTTTGAAAAATTGGCACCAGGGGTTTCTGAGTTGGGATTAGAGAGCTTACTGGCCCAAAGATTGACAGGAAATGTTGCGAAGGTGGTCAAATATTCTCCAGAAACCTTGAAAAAGCTTCAAACTATGCAATTTTTCAAGAATTTCCAATATGAAGAACGTTTCTCTGAGCCAATAACCCTTGTTTCTTCGAATACTGAACAACTTATGGGGAAATTTGTATCAAAAGTGACTACTCAAGGTACTTTCCCCAGGGTTCTTATTAAGGGATGCAAAGGAATTGGTAAACTGACTTTACTTACTCAAGTGTATGCTCTAGTATCAGAGTTGGAAGGAGAAGGAGAAGGAAAAGGGCCTTCTTCAATAATTCAATTACATTTTGACCTGGCTCAGGATTTAAGAAATGGAACAAGTGATTATGTGTTCAATCTGACCACTAAAAAGTATCAACAACCTACTTATACTGCTCGTTGGATCGAGAAGGTAAGAGAAACCAATAAGGAACTGCTTAAGAAGCTTAAATTACTGAAGGATGTTTCGTTTGTTAATGAGAAAAGACAAAGGGAAACTTTCAAGAAGAATCTTACTAGCTTATACGATTTCTTGGCCACTCCGGAATTTGGTAAGCAAGAAGCTCTGGAAGCATTGACAGTATTTATCGATGAATTAACCCATCATTCCAAGGCTGGAGCTGTATCTGTAGTGGTCTCTGCTGATGATATTCTGGATATTGTCAACGAATGGAAGACCAAATATCGTCATCCTGATTTCAAGCCTATTCGGACCGATGAATTCGAGTTGAGTGATTTCCTTCTTCAACTTTTAGCTGGAGAATTGAAATTTGCTCAAGGAGGATTTATTTGTGCTTCCAGAGGAGATCCAACATCATTCAAGACTTTGGATGTAGGTATTGGAGCTATAGAGTATAATCCGTATTGGAAGAATGAAGAATGTCTGTTCAATTTGGCCCTGAGATTACTTTCTGGTAAGGATTCCCTTGAAGTATTTGAACCACAAAATTTGCTGAAGGAGGATACTCGAACTCTTCTTGAATTCTATGAACTGGTCAATGCCCTTCATTTGCGTGATTTGTCGAGAAAGGAGAAGAAACTTACGGTGGATCAGATTCTGGAACCTCAAGAGAAGATCCCTAGTCCAGATAATGATCAGATCTTTAATCTGAAGGTCCAGAGTTTCTACACTTTGAGTGGAGGAAACATCGGGGAGATTGTGAAGGCCACGAACTTTTTGTTTCAGTAATGTAAATAGATAATAGAAGGTATAAATAGAGAGAGATAGAGATAGAGATAGAGATAGAGATAGAGATAGAGATAGAGATAGAGATAGAGATAGAGATAGAGATAGAGATAGAGATAGAGATAGAGATAGAGAGAGATAGAGAGATAGAGAGGCAGAGATAGAGAGATACTTAACTCACGTTTAATCGATAATAATACCTCCGTTCATCCTCTACTCACCCCCCTCATCGCCGCTCAAGAACCATCTTCACGTTTATTAGTATACCTACTTATGGATACACTTTTCAGTTACAGGGTAGAAGAAGAAAAGCGAGACTTTTCCTTACAAACCATCAGAATCATTTTCAGTTCAAGTTACCACAGTCACTGGTCTACAAGTAGTTACGTAGTTTCTAAATATGGAGGTAATTCTACAACCACTCGTTTAAACATTAGCGTAAATTCCCTAACAATTTCTGTGTATATATACTATGCAAACGTTGTCTGGACTTGGCCAGATTATGCTGTTCTTATCCTTTATCTTGTCAACAAACTCCTCTTCTCTTATTCTTCTCCTCTCCTCTAATTCTTCTCTTCTCCTCCCCTCTTCTTACGTAAACAATGTATCCTCTTCTCTCAAGTATTCACCTATATCTCCTTGTCTGAAAGCTACTATAGCAGTGGGTTGTAAGTTTCTAGCTTCAGTGGTCAGTTTGGCACTCACTCCAAACCCCAATGGCACATCATTCATTGAATATACCACCACCCCGGCATGTTCTGGAATGTCGTCCGACATTCTCCCGACATGGGCTTTCAATACATGATTACCATACAAAAATGGCATTTCTCCATTCTGTTTAATCCATACTTTAAACTTAGCATACTGAGCAACATATGGCAAAGCAGTTATATGTAATCTGAACTTCCCAGTCTTGGTGAATTTCCCAAAACAGGTTCCTACACTCATAAGTTGATTTCTTGATACTGAAGTAGCGAATCGTGCAACCTCTTCACTAACATAATACACTCTATCCTTTTGCAAACGAAACACATGTGGGGCGGTAGAATTGTCGACAAGAAACAGAATGTTTCGTCCGATGTAGTTGGCCAACTTTTCAAACACTACCTTGGTTTCCTCCTCTGTCAAAGATCTCATATTGTTCAAACGGCTTTCTTATTGAACGGTGAAAAAATTCCATTCGATGAGATGCCTTCTCAATAAAATAAATTTAGTGGGGGGCCTGGCTGGATTCCGGACTGCACACAGACCGAGCTCATCACTATGATTTTTTTTTTCAATAAAAAATCAGAACCCTATGAAAAATAATTGGAGCTAATCTTTTGAAGTACTTAGACTAAACTCCACATAACCTGGAAAAAATTTATAGGAAATGAGTGATGAAGTGGATGAAAATGTTTATAAACGTTCTCAACAGGACAAGTGGACCCGTCAACGCAAAGGTGACGAGCGTCAAGACGGTCAAAAACGGTTTAAAAGAGAACACCAGGTCCAGTAGGTACGTTGGGGTTATTGAATGAATAAACCAACTCATCATCAAATTGAAAAAAATTTGGATACATCCATATTTGCCTTTTTTTTAAAAATGTTTTATGTACTAACAATGGTAGAGAGTATAAACCTCGTTTAGATGAAAATGGTAACCCATTGCCCAAATTGGAACGGAAACCAAAGAAAAAAGTAGCCGTTATGATTGGATATTGCGGTACTGGTTACAATGGGATGCAAATTCAGAATAATCCTGACGTAAAGACAATTGAAAATGATCTTTTCAAGGCATTTGTATCTGCTGGTGCAATTTCTCAGGATAATTCTGATGATTTAAAGAAAAACAATTTTATGAGAGCCGCAAGAACTGATAAGGGTGTTCATGCTGCTGGTAATGTAGTATCTTGTAAATTAATCATTGAAGATCCTGAAGTTTTATCAAAGATTAATGGAGAATTACCCGACCAAATTAGAGTTTGGGGAATTGAAAGGGTTAATAAATCCTTTGACTGTAGAAAAATGTGTTCATCAAGAATCTATGAATATTTACTCCCAACTTATTCTCTCCTTCCACCTAAACCAAAAAGTGTTCTTGCCAAACTCATAACTAAATCTGCTGAGGAAAACCCTGGAACTCTTAGAGATGATAGTGAAGGTGAAGAATGGTGGGAAGCTACTAGACAAGCAATTTCAAAAGCTGGAATCACCGAAGATGACCTCATCAAGGCTCAAACTATCATTGAAAACCAGAGCCAAAACCCAGAGAAAAGAGATCAAGAAATGCCAAAGGAATCTTACCAATTGTATGATTCTGAGGGAAATATCACTGAAAATGGACGTCTTGTTCGTTCTATCAAACAAGTTGAAAATCAAAGGCGTAGAGCCTATCAAATTAGCCCTGAAAGATTAGAGCTTTTACGGGAAGCTCTTTCGAAATACGAGGGATCTCATAACTTCCATAACTTCACCGTGGGGAAGACTTTCAAGGATCCATCTCTGAGAAGGTATATGAAGAAATTGACAGTGTCTGATCCCTTTGTCATCGAGGGAACTGAATGGGTGTCTATCAAAATTCATGGGCAGTCGTTTATGTTGCATCAGATCAGAAAGATGATTGCCATGGCAGTGTTGGTTGTAAGAACAAGATCACCACTTCTGCGAATCACTGACGCATTCGGATCAACCAGAATAAATATCCCCAAGGCTCCAGCCTTAGGGTTGCTTCTTGAAGCTCCAGTATATGAAGGTATCAATGGGAACCTTGAAAAGCTTGGATATAATCCAATAGAATTCTCTAAATATCAAAAGGAGATGGATGCGTTCAAGATGAAATACATCTATGATAAGATTTATTCCGAGGAGGTCAGAGAGAATGTGTTTTATGGGTTCTTTGGTTTCATTGATACCTTTGAAGGAAACGGAGACACCAAAGAGGGGAGACATATTTTTGATTTCTTGGGAGCAAAGTACATCGAGACAGAGAGTTTGAAAGATGTGAGGTTAAGAGTGTCAACTGAGCCAGAAGTTGCAAAGAAATCTGAAGTAACGGAAGAGACTGAAAAAACTACCGAGGCTGACATTGATCAAGCCAAACCTGAATCTGCCTCAGCCTCGGCTTAGATTGTAACGATTACTCTCAACATTTCCTATAGCAGTTCTTTTCTACATTTCCTCTATAGCAGTTCTTTTTTTCTTAAATACTTTTAGATTTATTATACACAATCGTATTTCTCTAGCTGATATGATGTAAAACTCAATCGTACTTCTTTAGCTAGTCTTGATGGAAAAATTTCACCCGACAAATTTATCCTTTGTAGAATTCGTAGTATAAATTCGCTGCTTTCAAAAATTCACCGGTTTTCACTTCTCAACTATTGCGTGTCTTTTCTTCTTCTATTTCTTTCTAAATCCATTGTGGATTGGCCAGTGTTTGTGGCTGTCCCTGACCACTCTGATAATGCTGTGTTCCCGAGTCCTTCTTCATTTCATCTAACATAAGACGACCGTCATTATACTCCTTAAGCCTCTGCAGTTGCAGTTGCTGTTGTTGTTGCTGCAGTTGCTGCTGCTGCAGTGGCTGTTTTTGTAGATTACGATTCGATGCTTGATGCTGTGGCTGAAGAACTTGACTTGGGTTCATGAGATTGCTATTATTGATGCTGATATCGTTGTTATGGTTATGGTTATTGTTATTGTTGCTGTTCATATTCCCAAGACTATTGAGAGTGTTAAGATTGGCAGCCGTATTATTGATCGTCGAATTGTTAATATTGGGGTTGATACTTTTATTGGCTTCTTCTCCTCCATCTGTAACTTGTTTACTTTGTTCCCTTTGACGTTCCTTTTGAAATTTGTACAAAGTCCAATCAAATACATAATCATATCGATAATTTTCCCGTTTAAACAAATCTCTGAAAATTTTCCTCAAATACAGATAATCTGGTTTATCATCAAATCTCAAGGTCTTTACATAAGTCATATACTCCAAAAATTCACGAGGTAATCCTTGAGTTAAAATATCATTTGGGGTGGTGATTTTCTTCTCCATAATTCGATCATATTTTTGCCTCTTTGTGGCTGCCTTCAATCCTTGCCAAGGTAACAGACCTCTGCAAAAATAGATTAATACATATCCTAAACTCTCCAAATCGTCTCTACGCAGTTGTTCAATCCCTAAATGAGTATTAACTGAAGTATATCGAGCAGTACCAGTTAAATTTTTGTTTTCTCGATAAGGAATGTGTAAATGAGTTCGAGGATCCCGATACTTCTTGGCCAATCCAAAGTCAATCACGTTAACCTGCAGGCCTCTACGACCTATTCCCATGAGAAAATTGTCAGGCTTTATATCGCGATGAATAAAACAGCGCGCATGAATGTATTCAATTCGACAAATAAGTTGATCCGCTAAGAGTAATACCGTTTTATAGGTGAATTTACGGTTACAATAATTGAATAAATCTTCTAAAGAAGGTCCTAAAAGATCGATAACCATGGCGTTATAATCACATTCAGTCCCATACCATCGGACAAATGGAATTCCAACTCCACCACTTAATGCTTTGTAAACTTTGGCTTCATACTCCAATTGGGGATGCTTGGCCTTGGTATTTTCAAGCTTAATCGCTACTTCTTCACCACTGATGATGTTTGTACCCAAGTAAATGTCTCCAAAGGATCCCAGGCCAATTTTACGACCGATACGATACTTTTTGCCTACCCTCAAGTCCATGATGCCTGTGGTTGTGCTGTAAATCCGCCCCTCTTGCGATCTAATAAGGGGTTGTAAGTTGTAAAAAAATCCGCTGCCGTATTAAAAATTACCTCCCACGAAAACCACAAAAATGGGCGGAAAAAGCAATCTGCTGGGACGAAAAAGAAACGCACGCAAAGGCACGCTGGAGGCCGAATGCGGCTACGGGATTTGTGAGATTGGGGTTGGGGTTGTGCAAGATATGTAGTTGTATTTAGGATCGATAGAAAAAGAAGCTATGGAATATTTTAGAATCTAGTTGTGTAGAGGGAGAAGTTTCTTCCATCCGTGTAATAGATTGCAAATTTGGATTCGAAACTAGCTTTCAAATTCGTTTTCAATTCGAAACTGATTTTCATTTTCGTTTTCAGTTTCGTTTTCAGTTTCGGGTTGGTCTCCGGTGCTGCAGAAATATGGTGCAGTGGTGAGAATGAGATCATCAGTTGAACAGCGCTTACCGATCACTTCTCGACCTATTTATTACTTGGTTGTATATATATCTACTTATATCTACATGTAATTAGCTTTCATTTTGTTATTTGTGTCGTATGCTCTCTTAAATCGAAACCTAGTTGTTGATTATACGAGCGTTGTCACGTGCCATGCTTCCGGGGTGAACACGCCGTAACCCGCCGTGCTTTATTCAGCACGCGCTTAAGCGTTCCTTATTAAGAAGGTTGAATGAAATTGGAAACCACAATGAAGTTTACTATGTTTAACGGCTTACGTGGAAGTATTGACCTTTAAAATCTACTAAACTATTGTGTGATGTAAGTTAATTCCATGATAATGAAATCGTCTCCTCAATTTTAAAATAACTGTAGCCTTTTTTCACACTTGTACATACATTCATCTTCGAACGTTTAGTGACCTTCACCTAATCACCCTTACATCTACATTATATATTCCTTAAAAACATCTCGACAATTGAAATTATAAAGCGTACGCTTTATAATTCCTCGTCGATAATTACCGAAGCTTGTCGCGAGTTAGCTCGGGGGTTCTACTCTTTCCTATCTCCAATGTATCTAGACGGTTCCGCTTTTAACGGAATACTTTGCACCGTAAAATATGCAAAACGCGGAGCTAGGGTCTCCCATCATAAATCAACATTACACAGTGGAATGGATGTGGCCCCTTATGAGAAAGAAGCATCTCAACTATATCAAGTAATGTAGCTCGAGACTGAACCTACGCAAGCCATAATGTAATCTGTCAATTTCAAGGCTTCGGCTTGCGTGTTCTGTTCTTCCGATTCCAGAGGTTTCTTAACGTGGGAAGTGCTGCTCTTCCAAAGTGGTAGCCCCGTCTAGAATTTTCTCTCACGAACGATCTGACTGTTAAAGATGATTTAACTTGATTAGGTAATATTAATTCCGCCCGCTAGTCATCCTCACGTTCAATAAAACCGCTTCATTCATTCATTTTTCCCATTAGAAAACAGGACTTGTTGGGGTAATTCAACAGGTGTTTGAAGCTTTTGCGAAGTCTTCTGTTCTACAATTAACGTCTCTATCTATAAAAATACCATTCTTCATCCTCCATTTTTAGAAATAACTTATCACTCTTCACTTTTTGTAGATCACCGCTTCTCAATCCTTAGCCATTAATCTCGCGTGCAACAATACGACACTTTCTGGCGACGAATTAAACACGATTTCTACTAATTCACATAGTACACAACTGCAGATATCTACACCATGCATATAATGCCTTTCAAAAAGACTGTTAAGATCTGTCTCCTTTGATCGAAAGTCATGCGCTTATTTAAGATCCTTACATCAACACGTTCCCCTCTGCTCAATTCAATGATATTGTCAATTTTCAGCACCCTGTCATCAATGTTTCTTAAATTCTTCTGTGCATACTCAGATGATCATCCGCATCTTTGGACCCTTTTCCCTGACAACCATGCATCACCGCACCAGGTTCCCTGACGGGGTTGCGTGATTGATTCCCTTATCATCTCCACTTATTTGATGTGCATATTCTGGTCCTGTCTTAATAGAAGTGATCCTGTGGATATTCAGACTCACATTGCTACCCCCGCCGCACAGGCTAATTTAACCGCTTCCATCTGTGGTCCTTATCAATGATGTGGCTGTACTCACGCTAAAATTTGCCATTTCATAACAACCACAGAGATGATCACCTACAACCTATTTGTAGTTTCAACCAGACTGTAACTCTACTTTCTAAAACCTCGATTCATCACAGAATTGCCATATACTCATAGTTGGTTCGGTCGAAGTGCCATTAAATTACTCTCCTCGTTAGTACCCCGATTAACACCGGCATGCTGTCGCAGCCGTCAAACAAATACCGGTGGTGGCTCACGAACTTTCTGCATTCCCAAAGTTATTTTTACTCCACCTGCAGCAGCACCCTTATCCCAATTTTGTCCAAGTAAATAACGCCGGCTAGCAACTTATATCAACTTTTACACTTCTACAATGAACTCACAATATTAATTATTAGATGTATTAGGTATTGAAAACCAAGAGTTGTCGCCATAGAATAAGACCTTCCCTCCCTTGGGGTAAGGCAGCTTAATAAAAAAAAATATTTAAAAAATGGTGTATACATCTCTAAGCAGCAATAGGCTTGGATGGGGTGCTTCTCTTAAACTTGTTGAAAAGCTTCTTAAGGAAGTCCTCCTTCTTCTTTTGGTCAACTGATGGCTTTTTAGAAACATCAGCGACTGGCTCCTCAGTCTTCTCTTCAACAGCTTCGGCTTTAGCTTCAGGTGCAGTCTCGGCAGTAACTTCAGTAGCATCAACTTCTGGTTCAGTTTCGGTAACCTTGGTGACATCTTCTTCAGCTTCGATAGTCAAGTCCTTAGATGGCTCAACTTCTTCAGTTTCAGCAACGGCACTTTCAGTAGTTTCTTCAACTGGAGCAGCGACTTCCTCAACAGGTTCTGCAGAGAGAACGGTTGGCTCAACTTCAGCAACATTGGCTTCTGCATCAGTAGTTGCTTCAACAGGAGCTTCAGTGACATCTTCAGCGGCAGTTTCGGTTTGTTCAACATCCTTTGTGGCTTCAGCGTCCTTGGATTCGACGCCTGGCTTCTCGAGGAAAATCTTAGAGGCTCTCTTAACTCTGTCCTTAATACCCATGGTTGTGATTATGTAAAATTAATTAAATATTAGCAGAAAAAACTTGATTTTTTGTAGCAAAAAATCAATAAATACTAGTAGCTAAGGGTTTTTTCTGGACCTGCTGGGATCCTTTTATATATCCCTTGTTTAGCGTTCGTGGAACTCACTGTGGTAAGTTGCATGACCCAGTTGCCAGCACTGCATATGGGCGTGTGGTTCGTTTTTTTGCAGACGTAGCCGCGTTTCGTAACACAAACAAACTTAGATTGTTGCATTTTTATTTTTTGCATGCGCCACTGACTTGTGAAACTAGAGGGATGAGGGACTAGCGACAAAGGACACTAGGCAAGAACAAAGGCCACAAATACAGAATACGGTTTCTCGAAAGATGAAACACAATCATGCACAAATTCTTAGCAAATCGATAGCACAGTCTTTCCAATACGTAGTTTATATTATTTTAACCTATTCTGTACGGGATGGCTGGCCAGAGTTTCTTTATTCTCGAAATAGCTTGAGATGCTTTTCCGGCATACCGCTCTGGCTGCTTTCCTGGCGGAGCATGACGGGAATATACACGGTGGTATGAAACAAATCTGAAGCAGGCTTTCATCCCTCATCGACGTTTTGTAAATTTGGCTCTAAACGAATGTATAGTTCTCTACTCAGCCCTTGGCCATCTCCAATTTAGTATGAACCTACTCTCAAGGTTATTTTTGATAATATCGCTCTCTTTTTCATGGTTCCAAATATGGAAACAAAGTTGACCAACCGTTAACCTTTCGTCTAAAAAATTTTGCACCGACAAGATGAACGACGCGTTCGCCGCAGAACTAGACCATTACTGTCCATGTTCCCGACGTAAGAAGGTATGTGATAAAATTGTCGAACGTGGCAGGAAGTGGCGACGACATGGTGCATTGATGCTATTGTTAGAACCGGACATTACCGCTGCTACCGCCGCTAAATTTACGTGCTAGATTAATACATTGGTCTTTTTCTATGGAACGCTTTCTACTAAAAATATAGCATCTGATCAATGAAAGCTACGTAAATTTGATAGATTTAGACCCGCCTTGTTTTTCACCACTAACAATTTCTTGATACTACTGCAATAGTCCTCCTCACTGGACTTAATTCGGCCTAAAGTTTTCTCAACGCCGCACAGTATATGTGCAAGGCGTAGGGCCAGCCGTTCCGTGTCGTAATGCATTAAAAACCTAGTATAGAGAAACTGAATACAGAGTAGCTAAGTAAGAGAAAAACGAGATAGACGAAGTCAAGAGGACCGGTAGCCATTGAAGAGATCTCAGAAAGAGTCTAGTGTGATAACACAATAAAAAGGAAAAGCAAGTGGTATGTAGAGAGAGAACACTACATGAAGGTTTCATTAACACCATAACTTCGAGCATGTTAAGAATTTTTTTCTGTCAAATTGGTGTGTCATCGCGTGAAGCTTAGAAGTGTTGCCCTACATTTGCTTGTTGAGGTAGAGTGGTAGGATTGGTTCCACTGAAGTTAAATTTAGAGATGGTAAAATGATAGTAAAATGATGTTAAATGATGTTAAATGATGTCAAAATTGAGTTGGTAAGTCTGGATGTAGATTATAAAAGATTGTTAAAGATGATAAAAAAAAGAAGGGAGATTTCGAGAATAGCAAAAGCTGTCAATGCCCTAATTCTTCGTAGTGTTTTCAGGCTGACTCACTCAAAAGAAGGTCCGAAATGAGTGATCTTCTATCTTTCCATCTTTTCTTCAAATGTCCCATTTTTTCCATTCAATTTTTCGCTGCATTGACTTCAGTAGTGTCTTCTCTCACCAACCATCCAATTATATTCCGTCGCTGACAAATAGAGTGGGCCCCTCTCAAGCAAAATGGTTGCTTGCATATACTGTCGCAACTTCTCCACAACATATATCATATGCTAGCAGTTGTGCAGCTGATCAATCGACGCTTCTTTTCCCACCAGTCAAGACTACTCTCCGTCGCAGCTAAGGACTACTTCAAGATGTCTCATAACATACATTCCACTATCGCCGAGCAGCAGAACGACATCTTCTTTGGGCTGGAAGTTCTCAACCGGGTTTCTTTTTTGCGCGAAGACCCGGATTTCTTATCTCAATGTCTTCAACATCCGTCAGCTAGATTTGTTCCCTTTAGCAAATGTAATCCGTTAGTGAACAAGACCCTTGATAAAAAGCTTGTGGTGTTTACTAACGGTGATAAACAGTCATCAGAATTTCCAAGCGGGTTACAAAAGCTGCAAATTTGGACCACAGCCATTGATCAATGGTTAATTTATAACCGGGAACACTCAAAGGAGATCCGAGGTCCAGGCCGGCCAACATTTGTATTTTTGGGACTTAAGGACGAATCTGTCGGTCTCGATATTTCCTCTTTGAAACTTTCTGAGTCCAATCTCGATTCAACATCAACAGAGGCAGAAAAGTACCTCGATTACCAAGGAAAATACCAAGGGATCCCTTATTTTGCTGTTGATGTGACAGTGGCAGAAGAGTTACTGAAATTTTTCGTATCACAGGTTCCTAATGGTACCCCGGAAACTGTCTTTTACAGTACATCTCGTAAACATTACCTCGGGTTTGATCAAACTGAAGCAGCCCTTTATTCTCACGGTAAAATGTACCTCGATTGGCTTAATCGGAATCAATTTTGCCCCGGTTGTGGAACGAAAACCGTCCCAGTTGATGGAGGGGCTAAACTTATGTGTACCAATGACAAAATCACCACCCGAATTAGTAGTTCCGGCGAGGAAAAGGAAATTTACGCCTGTCCAGCTAAGAGTCAATCAGTCTCTAATGTGTTTTTCCCTCGTACCGATGCTGTGATTATTACTGCCATCACCAATACCGACAGACTGAAGATTTTACTCTCTTTAGGAAAACGTCACGAATATACTAAAATGTACTCTTGTACGGCCGGATTTATGGAACCCTCGGAAACAGTTGAAGTGGCCACTAAACGGGAAATTTGGGAGGAAACCGGGGTTTGGTGTTCTAAGATCAATCTCGTATTAACCCAACCTTGGCCATTCCCAGCAAACTTGATGATTGGATGTTTAGGGGTGGTAGATTTCAATGGCAAGAATGAAAACATTCATTTGGGACATGATAGAGAACTTGCAGATGCCAGATGGTTTGACACAGAACAGGTTAGAAGTTGGATTTATGACGGTGATAATGCAAATAATCCCGAGGGTCTTTTATTGCCGAATCCGGAATCGATTTCATTCACTTTGATTAAGATGGCGGTCGATCAGAGACAACAAAAGTTGTAGATTGGAATATAATCAGAGACGATATCAAGATATATCAAGAGAGATGAGATGGGCATAGACGTATAACAGAGAAGCTAGATAGGAAGAAGAAACGGGACGATCGAGATCACTAGTAGAAGTAGAAAGAAATGGACAGTACAAGAGTAAAAGAGTAAAAGAACCGGGGTAATGAGATTTTTAAAGAGTGAAGATTTGACGCAACACCAATGATAGTATAATAATCTACCACATCTCCACCTGAAGTTTATCCCGATTAAGAGATGTAGATACTAAAGTTTTGTGTGTAACTCCTTCATCCATGCAATTTTACGCCATCTCTACATATCACTGAACATTTTCCTCAATAGTTTAAGTCCTTACCGACATTGAGCCGTAAAATAATCTGCTCCTACAAATTATCCAGATAATATAATCGTAAAGGGATTTAGAGCACCTGTATTTGGGCATCCAAAACAATTTCTACCACATCTCCGATCACTCTATCAATAAACATCACACATTTCAAATCCCTGGCCTTTCTAATACCACATCTCCTCTTCTTCGGCTTACACTTTTTTCTTTGGTTTACACTTTTTGACCTACCTTTATTGAAATATCCTACATATACCAAGACCCTCTTATCAGGTTAGCCATTTTTGGCCCTCAGTAATTTTTCAGCAGCCAGAGATTTGATCTGCTATAAATACCTAATATTATCCCATCAAAACATGACTGACATTGTTCAAATTACAACAGGTGTTTCAAATGCAACCATTGAAAGTGTAGTTCCCACAGTGGATACAAAATTGCAAGGAGTTGATGCAAAAATTGCTGACTTATTAGACCTCGTGGAGAAGTATGAAGAGCTAACCAATGGAAAATTCAGACGTAACTTTATCGATGGGTGTTTAAATATTAGTAGAAGTAATTATCATGGAGGTCAACTGTTCAAAAAATATGGCCCAGATGCCTTTGATATGAGGGAATACCTCGCTTTAACCACGATAACGACAACCAAACAAGGACAGTTTGGAGTTGTGAATGGTTTAGAAGTGGTCAGAGCAGAGAAGAAAATTGCATCATTGAAAAAGCGTCGTGAAAGGGAGGTAAAAGACGGAAATTCGAAGACTTCTGATGAAAAACCTAACAAAGCTGATGTTGTAGATGAAAAAAGCAATATTAAGGAAATGGAAACACCAAAAGGAGAATCGAAAATAGTCACCATAGCCGAGGAATCTACATCAACTGGGAAGTCTCTGGCCGAAACATCAGGTATTAAAAACAGGAAGGCGAACTCAGCAAGCAATTCGGAGAAGAAACTGACTAAATCTGTCACCAAAGACACCACTATTTCTGCCAAACAATCCGATCCTATAGACCAATTTGGAGCTCTAGTGCCTCCTCTGTTGTATGAGGCCCAAAAGAAGTTTGAGGAGTGGATAAAGTCATCGGTAGAAGTTGTGAATATCCAAAAGGCCATTGTAGATTTGGTTTCCGAAATCGAAAGAGACCTTCATCACGGTAATTAGAAAACATTAATAGCATAGAGTCATATTATAGGCGAGTAGGAAAGGAAGAACGATGGAGAGAGAAAGACAGAATACTTCATCTTTAAACTTGACACAAACTAGTTTTGGGGATATCAACACTTCAAATACTTCAAAAATCACATGCTTTACTCAAAGCCTCTTGAATTTTACACTCTACGTCACCGAATAATGGTTTATCTTTTTACCTAATCTACCTCTTCAGCTCGTAAGATCTCAGCTACTGCCAAAATACTACTCACTGAAAAGCTCACTGTCATAGCCCTCAATTGCGTCAGAGTCCTCTTCATCGTCATCATCGTCATCGTCATCTCCGCTTTCGTCCTCCAAAGTCTCTCCATTCGCCTTGGCAGCAGCCCTTCTCTCCTTCCTCTCTCTCTTCTTCCTCAGTTTGGCTTCAACGTTGGCCTTCTGTTCAGCTCTTCTCTTCAATTTGAGTTGCTTGGCAGCCTCATGCTTCTTATTCATTTCCTTTTCATCCTTAGACAGCTTCACAACCTTAGCATGGTAAAGAGTCTTAGAAGATCCCACGAGTCCTTCTTCAATTTTCATCAAACTCATACTGATTCTAGGCCCCAATTCTGTCAATTTAATTGCTCTCTTACGGGTCTGCAGCACAGGTTCCGAAGACTCTTCTTTCTTCACTACCTCTTTTCTATTTATCATCGTGGCATCATTTTTGATCTCTACAATAGCATCATCTTCCAATTCACTATCAGATGTTGCGCCTCCAACCAGATATGGATCAAGTAAAAGGTCAGAAACATCCTGAGTACGGTTCAAATTGGGCAAACTTTTGGACAAATTATGATGCAGATTGATTAACTTCTTTACATTTCGGTTACCTTCCACCAATTTCGTATCTATAGCATAATGTCTCCATTCTATCTCTTGAGTTTCTGGATCTTTCTGAATCATCAACACTCTTTTGATCCCAGAAACTTTGGTCAGTTGTGGCTGAATTGGTGGAAACATGTTCTGTAACACTGTAACCAATAATTTCTCGTGCTGGTTATCAGTCTCAACCAGAAACCCATTCAATACAAGTAAAGGAGGAGACAAAAAATGAACACTATCCTTTCCAACACTCTTTGGATGTCTCAAGATTCTTTTCACATCTTTAGCAAGAGAATAAGAGTTAATTTGAAATTGTAAATTGGGTCCTCTAGGCATTTTTCCAATTCTTAAAGATACTCTTCCTGTGTCTTCATTTTGATTGAAAATGAATAATTCACTGACTCCCAATGGGCCTGCCATCACCACAAAATCCTTTAACTTGTTGGCTTTACGTTCTCTTAAGTTTATGGCGGTATGTGGTTGCATTACATTTCTAAAATCTCGAACAAGCAGGGTAAGAGAATGATTCTTCAAAGTCAGTCCGAGTCGAAGCACCATAGATCTGGGGATCTTAGCAAGCTCCTCTTCGGAGACCTTTTTGTGGGTTCTTGTTTTCGTCTTTTGGTTAATATATGTTCTAAATCACCCACATAGTCTAAGTATACCACTGGACACTCATTTATCCACCATTTTTACCTTCATATAATGTACATACTCTTCTCTTAGCCATTGAAGCGATGATTATAAATTTCAACTCATCTCATCTCATCGCATCACCTTTGAAAAATAAATAAAAAAAGATATATTCAATAATCTTCCAAATCTTTCACCTCCAATCGTCATCAAAAACCCACTGGAAGCGATGTCTGCTGTAGTTAAAAAGACATCCAAGAGTCTGAAAAGAGGCGATGTCAAGTCTCTTGCCGAAAAAATCAAAAGAAAGGCCTTAGAATCTGAAAAAAGTACCACGAAACTGGACCTGTCATCATCCAATCAAGAGATAAATTCCCCCACTAAGCTGGTTCCCGTTTCCACCGAAGTAGACCCTGATGCTCCACCAAAATTCACCTCTTTCTCCGAGTTGAAACTCATCCCGGAGCTTTTGGAGGCTATAGAGGCCATGAAGTTCACAAAACCAACTCCAATTCAAGCTGAGGCCATTCCTCACGCCCTTGAAGGTAAAGATATAATTGGATTGGCCCAAACCGGATCAGGAAAGACCGCAGCTTTTGCCATCCCCATTTTACAAGCCCTTTGGGAGGACCAACAGCCATACTATTCGCTTATTTTGGCCCCTACAAGGGAATTAGCATATCAAATCAAAGAGACTTTCGATGCTTTGGGTCTGCCAATGGGACTTCGTCTGGTTTGTATTGTAGGAGGTATGGATATGATGGATCAAGCAAGAGATCTCATGAGGAAGCCACACGTAATTGTAGCGACTCCTGGTCGTATAATGGATCATTTGGAACATACCAAGGGTTTCCTGCTTAAAAACCTTAAGTACTTAGTAATGGATGAAGCCGATAGACTTCTTGATATGGATTTTGGCCCTGCTTTAGATAAGATCTTGAAAATTATCCCCGTCAACAGAACAACCTACCTTTTCTCTGCCACTATGACCAACAAGATTGCCAAATTACAACGAGCTTCTCTTCATAATCCAGTCAGGGTTGCAGTAAGTGACAAATACCAAACTGCTGACAATTTAGTCCAACTGATGATGCTTGTCAGTGATGGCTACAAGAACACCATTTTAGTCCATCTTTTGAATGAGAACGTCGGCAAATCAATCATTGTCTTCACCAGAACTTGTGCTCATACCCAAAGATCTACCTTGCTTGCCAATATTTTGGGGTTTGCTGCAGTTCCTTTACACGGTCAGCTTTCACAGGCACAACGTCTCGGTTCTTTAAACAAATTCAAGCTGGGTAAGGCGAACATCTTAGTGGCTACTGATGTTGCTGCCCGTGGATTAGATATTCCTCTGGTAGATTTGGTTCTTAACTACGATATCCCCACCGATTCAAAGTCATACATCCATAGAGTCGGTAGAACTGCTCGTGCTGGTCGCCTGGGTAAATCAATCTCTCTTGTCACCCAATATGACTTGGAAATGTACCTTCGGATTGAGCTGGTATTAGGAAAACGTCTTCCAAAGGACCCTTCACCACCAAAGGATGTTTTAGATGCATTGCATGTGCACGTTGACCGGGCTGCAGCTGAAGCAATCAGAAGAACAAAGGAGTTCCACGAAAAGGGTAAGGGGAAGAAGAGAAGAGATGATAGAGATAGAGAGGAGAGATAACATTAATAAAACATAAGTAACACAATAAATACATCCATTAGATCGTATACAATCTATCTTACCCTTGATATATTAGGGTAGTTCCTTCCCACTTGATCCTGGTACTTCATTCCTTAAAATACTCCCAGCCTGGACCTTCTAAAACCGTTTAACAAAAAAGCCTCCTTGACTTCGTCCATGGAAGCCTAACCTCCCTTTAACCCACCTTAATATTCATTCATAATTTCCCTGTATCCTCCATTATATCCCTCATAATCTTTCAACTAATATTCACCCACTCATCAATCTTATCTATGTAAAAAATGCACCGGACATTCACCATACCCTTTTTTATTAAACCAGTCCTTAATACACTTGTAATGGAAAACACATAAGCACTCTAATCGTCCCACTTTATCACCTGGCTTTAAATCTTCCAAACAAATCACACATTCATGACCTGCTTGACCTTTTTCCAGTGGAATAGTCAAATCCAGTCCAACACTTGTAGCAGCAACGTCATTCAAAGCATCAGATATAGACTGTTCAATACCGCTGGACCCAGAGTCTAAGTCATGAAAGGATTGACTTTGCGTGCCATTTATAGTCTCAAACTTTGGTGGCGGGATTGGTGGGATATTATATACCAACATCTTGTTTCTTGTATGCATCCGATTTCCCAGTGCTGTTGGACTACGACCATGATCAAAACTAAAGTCAAATTGGGTCAAACATCCATTAATATGAGCTTCCTTGAACAGTTCAAACTCATCTACTCCTGTTCCATGAAATATTTGGGCTAAATCAGTGGCACAAACCGGACATAAATTGATGTCCAGCTGAGTGGAAGCAGAATCATTGTCATTGTCATTATCATGGTTATGATCATGATCATGATTGAAAGATGAATGAGTAGACAGATGAATCAATCGAGTTCGTGTACGGGCCGTGGCATGTTTCAGAACACTGGAACTTGAACTATTAGCATGAGCAAAGACTTGAGCCGCCAATGGATGCAGGGTCAGAGCGGGAGAATTGACGACATTCAAATCATTATGTTCTGGATCATCCAGTGATGATGTACCACCCCCTTCTGCAAATAAAGCCCGACGAATCATTCGAATTTCATCCACACAAGCATCACAAGTACGGTATAACTCATAGGGAAGTGCTCTAGATCGACCTATGGGCAGAACTACCAAAGTAGAAGTGAAATAACGAATCTCCTGAGCTGAGCAAGCATTACAAACTACATGACCACATTTGCGACAATGGTGGCGACGATTAAAGAAGGAGAATCGTCGGTGACAAAGGGTACAAGCCACCGCCTCTGAATCGAGCTGCCACGAGGGTTCAGACATCGAATGGGATAAAATACAGTGCCACTAGTGTCCTCCAAGCGAACCTTGAGCGGTATTTATGCCGCTGTGAATACAAATTGTGGGTTGGAAAGGTTTGGCTGTAAAAAGCTTAAATGAGAGGTGTGGTTGCGATGCACTGTGGGGACACACACAATAGATAAAACAACAACAACAACTGAAGAACAAGAATGGTAACGGAATTGGAGGGAGTCTTTTACTTTGCTGAACACGGCTATTGTGATAAAGTTGGTGCTATTGATGGAGGTCGGGGTCAACGTGCCAACGGATAATTCGGGTGGTGCTGGTAGTTGCAACCAATAGATAAAGAAATGAACCGGGAACATCAATCCGTGACACATGACTGACTGCATGCGAAGAACGGCGCAGGGCGATGCATCAGATAGCGCATATAAGACGGGGCACGAGATACAAGAGATGCAGAACTGATAGAGTATATAGATGGATCGAGTAAGTGTCGATATCAGTATATATTAGGATATCTGCAAGCACAAATTAGATTAGGATGCTACATAGAACACGGTCATTCATTATTCTGAGTAGTTCTTCCTCGCCGTATACCCATTATGTTCGAATCATCCCTGCCACACTGAAACCTGAAACGGTATGCAGCAACATTAACAATATACGCAAGCTCTAAAGCCAGAAGTCTAGCATCAGGGCCAATATAATCAGTGTTTCCAGTCCCGTCTCTCGAATTCGTTCACCAGTAACTGCGTGTCCAACTTCACTCTTATGCTTTGATCTTTCCAAGGCAGATGCAGCAATCCTTTATTGATCCATAAATTCATTGCCAGAGCAAATTCTTGCAAGTGTGATACTGACTTGGTCGCGTTACAAATTATGTATCATTGCCAGATGACTACCACATTCAATATCCCAATAAAAGAAAATTGTTCCATCGATTCCCCACATGCAACAGAAGCTTCCATAGATACATAGACTCGTACAGTTCCCTAATCAGCCATGGGATATACCAATTGAAATATTAAACTCATAAACTTCCTAACTTCTAAAATCTGCTGAAGTGAACCTTTATCACAAAATATCAAACAATCAATAAATACTCTATAAAACCACAAAACCAATACAACTATATGCTCTAAGCAAGCACATTCTCTACATACGTTCATACTCCACCTATATCCAGATCTTTACAACTACTCGCTTCTTATCTCTGCACCCTCCACCTCACCTTCATCCCTTCATTATCGTCACATCAACACTATTCGCTCTACTTTTTATCTACATTTTTACATTTTTAGCCAAAAAAATTTCAACTCGCAATTCCTCACTCAAATATGGCCGATAGGTTGACCCAGCTTCAGATATGTTTGGACCAATTGGTGGCCCAATTCAACGCTACTATCAACTATGTAAACACGAATGCAGAGCCTGCTCTTCTAGACGATAATGAAAACTCCTTCTTAAACCTTGCTGCTCTGGCTCCAGTTCCTGGTGCCCAGGTCCAAGCCCCAACCTCCAATCAGAGTCCAGCTCAAGTCGAGGAACCCTCTAGTAATAAGCAAAGTGCTGCTAATAGTGTCTCCAATCATCCCACGACTCGAGCTCAAGCAGAGGCAAATTTCGATAATTCCTTGAGTGAACTTTCAACTGACATAATTCTAAAGTCTCGTCAACTCAGTATGCTTATTGATTCACTTCCTGGGATTGGAGTACTGCCTGATCATCAACTAAAAGTTATTGAAGAACTTGCCCTCGAATTGCAATCAGTAGAAGAACAACGCATCCGAAAAATAGAAGAAAAGGACAAACTTCTTGCTTCAGTGGAGCTGGTCATCATGGACGTCTTACGAGGGATCTCCGAGTCACAGAGCTGAGCACAAAGCGTTTCAAATGAAAACTTACTAATGAAGCCCAAATAATGAAACTATATAACGAAACCAATAGAATTAATTTATGTGATAAGGTGTTTATCATGCAATACAGAAGAAAGCTACTCGAGAAAGTCATTTAAAATATTCATCCTTTAGGTTCCGTCGCTATTTTGTCATTTTCATCCTTTAAGCCTCATCTTTGCATTATGTCAATAAACTCTAAGTTCTCTATTTCACGTCACATCTGCTTCTACTTTGTCTTGAATAACCATTTACGTAATTTCGTTTTAACATAGCCTATATAGAAGCTTCGTAGAACATGTATAACGTTCCAGAAGTCACCGTCACTGCCAAGGTAATTCCCCACCAATATCTAACATCAAATTGGAACTCTACGTACCTGGCAATGGTTAAAATTGCAAAATAAAGCAGCGGTAAGTAATTATGAAGATGGAAGTATCCATTCAAAGAAAAGTAAGGGAATAAATGAAACCCCCATCCCAATAGAAGCTCCAAACTGGTGGCATAGAAACGAGTACACGATTCATTCTCTTCTATCAAAGCATATGGGTTCAACGCATGCAATAAATGGAACAATTGAAGAGAAGACACCCAGGTGATGATGAAAAACCCAACCCAGTACACCACAGAGTTACCCAGAAGCACCACTTGACCTTGTTCATCTTGATAATATATATCCTCTTTCATATTGAATGGCCATGTTTCTGGAGCAGAGCTTCCACCATCAGGTTTACCTCCTACTTCACCAGATGACAGATTAGCTCGAACTCGACGCATGGCTTTGAAATTATCAATAAATTTCGCCCAAAATCCAAACCTCTTAAACGGAATACGTTCAAATTTAGGATCGTCGTTTAAGACTGGATGTGAATTCTTCTCGATATACCATAAGGTGTTTGGAATTGTAGGCTCATTCACACAAGTAACTTCTCTTTGAAAATGACCATACTTAGGAAGCTTTGTCTTGTGTGACATGAGAACACATTTGGTACCCTGATGGATCAATTGGAACACTGATTGATCTGCCAATAGTTTAATAAGTGGTAGATCAAACCGAAGATTATTCCTTTTTTTCACTATTCTAACCTTCCATTCATAATTCACATCGGAATCTTCTTCTCTAGATCCACTAACCAGAACTTCATTGCTGTAATCGTGTTCTGATATTGGTGGTCTTACATCTTTTACCGTTAAATATTTACCAGTCCTTTTATGGTACAATCTGACCAAAGAATTGTCCTTTATAGCCCTAAATTTAGTTTGAAGTCCACCTTCTACGGTCTTTTGGCGCATTTCAATGATCCATTCGTTATCCAAATCATCTTCCAGGTCAAAAAGGGTTACTTGTTGGCCTTGCAGTCCTCCTTTGTAGGTAAAATTGTGCAGGTGAAGGTATTCGTTCATTTCAACATGTTTCAAGGTAATAGTGGCACCATAAGACACATCAGATGGCATATTTACAAAATTTTGTGCATCTTCAAAAGATGAAACCCTGAACTCTGGCAGTACAGAGCCCAGACCTCTACCTTCACGGTACAACACCTCGAAATGAACAGCAAATACCGCCAAATAAATGATGAATGGTACTACAATATACAGCCAGAAACGATACATAGTTTGAACCCACCATTTAAAATCCAGAACCTCCAAATCTCCCAAAAGAGTCCACGAATCAAGTGTTGCCAAAACTGCAAAAAATGCCGTGGAGTACATTCCTATTTCAGCCAGAGACAAGGCAATTCCTATCCCTAAACTGACGGCCAAGTTGGCCTTTAACCATTGTTTAGAATACAAGCTTCCATTCCCAGCTAATTGGATCCGTTTGTGACCCCAATATGCCAAACTGAGCCCCAATATGAATAAAGGCTCAATGGTGAAAAATTTGGAATGGGTAGCGAAAGACGTCTCAAAGAGTAACAATGTCAGACCGAAAGCAGCTACTATGGAACGACAACCGGATGTTCTAAGTAAGAAGAAGGTTGAAATGATTGATAAGAGACCAAAAATGGCCGATATAGCCCTCAACTGAGTGAATGGTACCAGAGATGATCCACCGGATGGAGGGTACTGTTCGCCTGGTTGGGAGAAGGGGAAAGTACCATCCCAATCGAACAAAAGACAGCAGAGAAAGAACACTAGTTTAGCCAAAGGAGGGTCTGTGTCCACAAAGAACTGTCCATACATATAGCTCCGGATATTTTGCCCTATTGGAGCCTCCACTTTAACCACTGCTCGTGGTTCAGTTATGGAATGGAACCGCACGATACTTCCCACGATTAAAAGCACATAGACAAGCACATTATCGAGATTTGAACGAGCTGACTTCTCCGTTGAAACAGCAGACACCCGTGTACTACGGTACGGTCTAGTCACACCCCGTTTCAAGCCCACTGGAAGCACCATAGTTCGTGTTTCTGACCTACCAATTGCAACGAATCACTCGAGAACGCGAAATGGTGGAGAGGATTATAATGTGCAAAAGTTGGAGAAAGAGGGTTTTAAGCCACCTGGAATTCGAAAAGGTGGTTTCAAAGAAAACAATCTAGGGGGAAGACGGGGAGGCATATGGAGTATATGAATGTAATACAAGTCGATAAGTAGATAATCAATAGGCCAGATAAACACGGAATAGATTTGCATTCGTACACACTGAATTGGTCTCAGAGCCACCTACCAAAAGATTAAGCATCGAAGTACTGGATGTGATTTGAATGGGTCATTTTAAACACCGATCGTTATATCATACATATATATATTACATAGAACCATTACAGTATATGTCCCCAGTTATCACTGAAATCAATTATGACTTAACTACTTTAGTGGCTCTCAATATGCTTCACCTACACTCCCTCATTTAATATGTATATGCTAATATCCTATATAAATCCCTCCTCCTCTCTCGTCCATTTCCGTTGCAATGTACGAAACATACTCCGAGTTTGGGTCCCAGCCGAGCTTCGCCGTACACCGAATGTTTTTCAAATGTGGCAACCGCTCGTCATTCAAAGCTACTGCTAAATCTATTGGATCAATTCGGGTTGATGTACCCAACATTCCACTCGCTTCTATATACAACGCTTTCAACGGCCTTGGCCGATCCATGTATCCAAGATTTTCCTCGTCGAAAAACTCTGACGAAATGTAATCAACTGCTATCTCTAAGGAAAGTAAATTGGGACACATATCGAACACACAATCGATCAGTTTCTCTTTAAATAATGGCATAGGATATTGAACTCTCAACAGCCTCAAATTCAGCCCCATCTGTCTTAACATTTGTTGAAATCCAACCTCTCTTATAGCAGGACAATGGGCAAATTCCAATTGAGTTATCGATTCTGGAAAATTAGTACCCATCAAGAAAGAATCGGAAATCCCTCCGGAAAGTCTGAGAAACGATAATTGCGGTGGCCATTCCAAGTGACCACAAGCTTCTTCGTTTATTGCTACTGAAGAACGAGGGAAAGATAAATGAGTCAATTTCTGGAGCAGTTTAATCAGTTTGAATAGTTCTCCAAGATCCAAAGTTTCCGAAACAAGTCGCAAATCCAAGATCTTCAAATGCTCACAGTGCTTCAAAGATAATAAAGGAGCATAACCAAAACTGGTTTGAGGGGCTACAAACAACTTCAACAGTTTACGAGAACGCTTCAAGAGTTTTGAAACATAGGCATTTTTTCCAGACTGAATCACCCTCAGTAGATCTAATTGTACAATGTTCTCTCCTGCTTTCTTATTATTGTTAATGGTGTCCACGAACTGGTAGAAATTGGTAGCTTTAAGATATGGGGTGTTATAGATCATTGGGAAAACAATACTAAAGAAAAGTCGGTTGATTACCAAATGTTTTGGTCTTAGATATCCTCTACTTTGAAGAATTTCAAGAATCCTTACTAATATTTCCACAGGTAATGACATGAGACCAATTTCAGTTTCATTATCATCCTCCATTGTCTCTTTTTCGGCTTCATCTTCCATCTCATCGTCTTCAAGTGTATTTTGCTTTAGTGCCAACAGAAGAACGTCAATTTTTTTGAAATTGGATCCCCAATGACTTTTTTGACTACTTTGGCTCCCATCAGTCAAAATGTAAGTTGACGTAACATGAGCTCCAGCTTTGAAAAGTGCCGAGTTGCCTCCATAAATATCTCTCTTACTAATCAAAGAGCCCAGTTCATTACTCGGTTTTGAGTTGTCATCTTCTGTTTCCTCCTCGTCTTCGTCGTCACTACCTCGCTTGGTAATATAGTTCAGGCGATACACATACCGTCGGTATGGTGCCTGAATCTTTTTAGCACGGCGTTTATTGGCAATTTTGGATACTTGATAATAAGATTAACTACTTCAAGACGATGATAAGCACAATTATCTGTGCAGACCCATCCTTGCACCGCGCGATTGCAACTTTTTCTTTGCTTTTTGTTTGATCTACTCAGAGCAGTCGATCGAAAAACAGATTAAAAATTGCTCGGGTAAGCGTAAAAGGACCCCATAAAAGGACTTTGCACAAATATTTTGACACTGTCAAAGGGACCAAAACCTTCGAAACTATGCGTTTTAAAGCCGATTTCTGTTCAATTTCCGGCCCAGATGGTGATGATATCAACAACTTATTGCTCAAATATTTAATTCCAGTGAACCTCACGAATAACGAAATTAGCTTAGTCAATCTTTTAAAATGGGGGTTTGCTTGAAGTTTATACATCAAAAAATCGAAATTTGCTTCAAAATAGTCAACTATGAGATGTGCAGATTTTCCGGGTCTACTTAAAGATATACCAACTAAAAGGAGGCCTAACTCAGGACGAACTAAGGGACTCTGACTTGAACTGGCAGCTGGAAGATCAAACGGAGTTAAACAAGGCGAAAAGCCTGATTTCAGGATACTGAAAGAATTTGAGTTTGAATTCTCCCAGCATACCTTTTGTGGTTTCATATCAATAAATCTACCATCTGACACGGAACCGTTCTTGATTCCATTTCGTAAATCCCTTGGAGGAAGCCTTGGAGGAAGCCTTGGAGGAAGCCTTGGAGGAAGCCTTCCCACACCAAATGGATATGGAGTGAAAGAAACTTGTATTTCGTTAGTTTCATACCCTTTGATTGGAGCACGAGGCAGAGGTTTACTACGAGGGGGGAAGATTGTATTGGAATCGTCTAAAGAAAATACAGAAGATGCTTTGTCAATTCTGTCCTTGCTTTTTATGGTGTCGTTGGCTCTTCTAATCTCTTTAATTAAAAGTTGAGCCCGGTGGACTAGATCAAAAGATACGAAGCAAGACTCTAGACGCCAAAACACCGTCATAGCGGAAACTACGGCACAATCTTCCGATCTTGCGTTTGTCGTTGCTCTTACCAAAATGTAGACCAATGTAGCTTCAATGACACATATTGTGGGCCATGTCAAAGAGGTTTTCATCTGGGGTACTCCATAATGACGAACAAAATAGTAGCTAGATTCGGCCCAAAAAAAGAGAGACACCCCGAAGAAGAGTACCCACATAGACGTGAAGAGAGTTTGAGTAAAGAAAAGTGGCCACATAAAGCATAACACCCATATTTCTGGCGATAAGTCCATCTTTATCTTATGAAAAGTAATTAAGGGGAGGGGGCTGAAAGAAGAAAAGTGCTGCAAAAAATATGCAACATTTAAAAAGAGGAGATTTATGCAGCTAAATTGAAAGGCAACGTTTATTTCGATAACGACGATTAGGAAGTATCAACTAATACATGATTTGAGTCACTTTAAAGACAGAGAGAGGTTGTATTTTTTTCCATTTATATGTATCTGACCATCTCAATACATATATTTATCCATCTATCCCCATCCAAAACTATTCATCTCCATCCGTCCCCACGCAATACTAGTCATCTCCATCCATCCCCATCCATTACTATCCCTCTCCGTCGCAAATCTCCCAATGAGGCTGCAAAAACGAGTCACACTGATTTACCCACATACTCGTTCACGTGACGTGCTTCTCATAGATTGAAGAGAATTTGTTAATTTTGTGTAACCTGGCCTAATGCGGAAAATGTGGCAAGACTCAAAAAAATCCACAGGAGGGCGAAAAGTGAAAATTTTTCCACTCCCTTTTTTTCTTCTCTCTTCTAGTTTACCACAGCAGTTTCAACATGGTTTTAGTTCAAGATTTGTTACACCCAAGCCCAGCTTCTGAAGCTCAAAAGCACAAGTTGAAGAACTTGGTTCAAGCCCCAAGATCCTACTTCATGGACGTCAAATGTCAAGGTTGTTTGAACATCACCACTGTCTTCTCCCACGCCCAAACTGCAGTCACCTGTGACAACTGCTCCACTGTTTTGTGTACTCCAACCGGTGGTAAGGCCAAGTTGACTGAAGGTTCTTCCTTCAGAAGAAAGTAAACGGATTATTGTGTCGTTCAGACTCAATCATTGCATGTTTAATTTCCTCTTGGCTCAAGTTTGCATTTGTATAATAGACAGTACGGTTTTACCCCGACTAATAAAAGGTTTCAGCTTATAATATTGTAGATGATAAATTATATAAATGCAGTTGTATTGCTTACATGATCCTAATCAAAAGACATATCTCTGACGAAATCGAGAGAGAGCTATCTTAAGTCATGCCCGTTTGGACCTTCTAAGAATGGCTAGATCGCTTCTCCCTCTCGCGTCGATGCCAGGCCATTTTAAGGGTGTTCAGGAAATGCAATAGAAGTGAAAGTACAATATAGAAGGTTTGAAGTTCCTCATACCTTGTCTTGAAATGCAATGGCTTTCCTGAGTTGATTTTCTTTACAACGTTCACAAAGATATGGATATTGACTTCAAGAAGGGGCCTCTACATGTCATGTACGGCCGCCCGTGCCCCTCTCTACCCTCACTACAGGGGTGCCTTTCCACATTTACAGTAGATCTACCTCTAGCATAAAAGTTTAGCGGTGTGAAAAATTTTAAAATGGCAGCCTGTCCGAGTGGTTAAGGAGAAAGATTAGAAATCTTTTGGGCTTTGCCCGCGCAGGTTCGAATCCTGCGGCTGTCGATAATTTTTTGCACGCGGTTTCAATGATAACTTGTAAAGTGTGATCTAAATGAATTTTTAATAGTGTTGAAATACCACAGTTTCGTTACTAAGCTTCAATAGATTTAATGAAATAGATCGAAGAAATTCTTAGTTGGGACTGCTCACTGTGAATTTGGATCTATAGTTTTTAACACAAACATTTTCACGGAGATATCGGCTCCAAGTGATTTTGGAACTGAAATTGGCTGTAACTGAACGTGTTTGCCTAATTTGCAAACAAATCATCAAGCTACATTAAAAATGCAATCTCTGCTTCTAGAAGCATCTGAAAAATTCCTGTAAATACCGCTAAGTTCATTTTTCGTTATCGGTGGACTCCCCTAGTTTGGCTGTTTTCAAGATGTATGTGTAGTACATGGCTGGTTATCTGTTTGAAGCAAATTTGACTGATAAGCACAACAAGAAACCAAAAAAATATGACTTGTGTCGGCAATTATTTCGATGTTGAAACCCACATTTCCAGACTCCGAGCCTGTCGATTGATCTGAGCTTCCATTTTACACCCACTGGCGGCTGTGACAGGACATGTGACCTCAACCCGGACATATCGCACTTGGCTATTCTGTCCTAAAATTCATGATATTTTCTTTGGACCCATTTTGCAGCAATCGCCCAAAACGGCAATCATATCTTATCAGTTACAAATGGTATAGGTGCCATCTGACAAATCTTAAACAATACGGGTTGGTTCATTCAGTAATCATACGTAATAACTATTTGATCTTGTTCATCTGTATGAAGCGGCTCGTAAACTTTGCTGTATAGAAACTACTTAAATCCTGCGGAATATATCTACTATTTAAAGCTACAACACTTAAGCTCTTCCAATCCACACTCATCTTCTATGATGTCTGCTACTGATTATTTCGTTTCTGAAGGAAACAGAGGCTTGGGCTTTCAAATTGTTGCTTAATTGGCTGCCAGAAAGAACTCCAAGGTCATTGCAACTGCTCGTGAACCTGAAAGGGCCATCGAATTGCAAGCCTTGAAGAAAAAGGTTGTAAACATTGAAATTGCTAAGCTTGGTGTTGCTTCTAAGACAAGCTTGGAAGCCTTAATGAAGAAATTGCCTTCTCTTGCACCAGAGGGAATCGATGTCTTCATCTCAAATGCTGGTGTCGGGACTGGTTTCGAAACTGTCTTGGTAACCACCAGAAAGTCTGTCCAGGAGCATTTGGATACCAACTTGCTAGGTGATCTCTACTTGTTCCAGGCTATCTGCCCATACTTGAAGCGAAAGCAAACCAGAAAAGCCATTTTCCTTTCCACTGCCGGTGCTTCAATTGGTGCTTACATGAAGTTCCCACTTGCTGCTTACGATGCTTCGAAGGAAGCTCTCAGCATCATCGTCCATGAAGCTGCCTTCGAACTTGCTGAGGAAAACTTCACATTGCTTTCAATTCACCCGGGTATTGTCAGCACCGACCTGGGTGACATTGCCCTTCGTGGCTTTTCTCCTGAAGTTTATAAAGCTATCAAGCACAACATCCTTACTCCAGAGGAAAGTGTCAAGCAGAAACTTGCCCTTATTGATAGGCTGACCGTTGCTGACTCTGGTAACTTTGTTGCCCACGATGGTTCTTCTATTCCGTGGTAAACATATAAATCACACAGACAATATCATACATTGTGTAGATCCATTAAAAAAAGCTGTAAATATTTACTCCTATAAAATCTAGGTTGTTCTTTATATACATTGATGGAAGTCTCTATATACATCATTCGGGATCTTACAATCCATCGTGGTCTCGTGGATCAACAGTGAAGTTGGCTCTCTTTCCTTGCTGTCTATACTTACCAGACATTTCAAGCTCGGTGGCAATTTGATCTGCTACCACCATAAAAGCCAGCTGTGGATCATCTCCTGTTTCTATATCATGAGCCTTTTGAGCCTTGATCAACAGCTTCAAATTACGTTTACGCTCTTCCTTTTGTGCCTTCTTCTTACTTTTTTTGGAGTCTGCTCTCAATCTGGCAGCCTTGCTCTCACTCATTCCATGTCTAACATGAGCTGTCTTTTTACCTAAGGCCCATAAATCTCCCCTGATGGCCTTTCTTGCATCGTGATACTCTTGCTTTCCGAGACTCTTTGATATGTCCCAGAGCTCAAGCTTACCTGATGGGGCACATACCTCAATCTTGACATTCTTCTTTTGCTTGTTAGGCTGTTTCAATATTCTTGGCCAGTTGTCTATCAGAGATGCGTCAAGCTGCTCGCTTTGATACATTCTTTCTTCTTGAATCTTCTTGATGGACTCTATGTCGTTCAACAGACGTTCTGCAATCATGTATGAATAACTGCCTGTCTCAAAATCGTGACCACCACGACGTCCAGTACCTTCTAACTCCTGACGCTTGCTCTTAGCGATTTTTTCTAATCCGAAACCATCTTCCAGAGTCAAATCCCATTTGGTCGCTAACTGTTTGCCCTTTTTCAATTCAAGGGTATACTTTGGACGCTCGGTAGTTTTATGAAAAGAACAAAAATGAAGTCTGTTTCTGTACTTGGGGATTTTATACATGTTGGGATCACCAAGTTGAAGAGGACATTTACTGTGATGAGGACATGGAGCAAGAATTTTCAAATGGAAATCTGCTTCTGGAATGGCAAGACCTTCGGAAGAATCCAAAGAATCCGAAGAATCGTCATTTTTGGTCATCGCTGAACCAACAGATTCCGAATTTTGTGCTTTTGGATCAATCATCTCATATTCACCACTATCTTCAAATTCGAATTTCAAATCTTCCTCATCTACTTCGCCATATTTCTCTAGCAATTCACGCTCAAATTCCAAATCACTTTCAGTGATGATCAGATCTTGACTCTTCAATCTTTGGGGTTTGATCGTGGAGGCTTTAAAGTAAGGACGAGCAATTTTTCCTCTCTCTGATTCAAAATCTTCGGGTCTAATCATAACTTGTCGAGCTCTTGCAATAGTTTCAAACCCAAGGGCATTTCCTCTTTCCACAAATGCTATACGGCCGCCAGGACTCAAGAGCTTAACAATGTTATGTACGTTCAAATCCACGTCTCTGGGGAATAAGTGAACTCTTTTCAAGAGACATTGATTCACTATAATCAAGTCATACTCTCCAGCCAAGGGTAGATGGTCTCTAAACTTGGTATGGGTATTAATCTTGGAAACATCGACTTGCTTATATTCAAACGGGGTTACTTCTGAGCTTTCTCTATCCTTTTTCTCTTCTTCGAACTCTTTTAAGCCTTCCTGATCTTCATTTTGACCTCTTTTGTCGTGCTTATACCCGTCAACTTCAACTACATTTTCGTTAGCTTGCCTCAGTAAGATGATTTTAGCTTGTCGTTTCATATAATCAGTTCTACCAATAACATAGCTTTCTTTCACTTCAGGGATCCAATCTTCTCCCATTATCTCATTCAATGCTACCATACCAGTTGCTGGTCCATAGCCAATATCTAGAACCAGTCTGGGATTGAAGTTGTCCTTCCCTATACGGTTCTGCAACTCGGTAAGAACTTGTTTAATATTAGTATAATCCTGTAAGAAAAGAGCGGCAATATGAGCATCACAATCAAGGTTATCCTCTGGAGCCTTCTGGATTTGATCTTTACTTAAGCTCTGAAATATCAGGGCTGCTCTAGCCCTCAAATGAGCTGGTGGATGTTTTGGTAAAATAGACTGGTTTATTACCCGAGCTATTTCCTCAGGGAGCTTAGTTATGGATCTGCTTTGACGTCCCTGTAGTGTCCATTCATGTAGTCTTGCTTCCGATGCATTGGATCCTCTCATAGGCTCTCCGTTGGAGGTTCTAAACTGGCTCATCTCCGGATCATTTTTTAAATCTGTGGAGGAGTTATCAGTGGAAGTGCCGATATTTTGTTGTTGTAAAACGGCATGTCGATCTATGTCAATGTCTATATTACTAAAGTTACCCTTTGGTGTCATCTGAGAGTACCATCTACATGCGAATCGCACTAGATAGCCTCTATTATTCATCATCACTGGCTAAGTTCTTCACTTTAGGAGAGGAAAGAAAGAGAGCGATGAGACAACCAGCGCTGAAAGTGAGAGAGCAGCAATTTTTAATCCTCGAAGAGACTACCTTAATAAATGGGAATAATCAATTTTTTTATTTTTTTCTTCTCCTTTTCAGTTTTTCAGATTTACGTTTTTCCTGCACACAGCCTCCACCAAACAGAAATCGCCCAAACCTCAAAATCGGCTCCTCCGAAACTAGTCTTTTAAGTGGTGAAGATGGGACGTATTTTGCAGACAGCAGTGTCTTTAACACTGGCAATCGGTGTTTTCACAATGTCTCACCTGAAAATTGCTAACGAGACGAAAAAGCGTAGTTTTTACGAGGACGAACCCCATGTAGTACCAGTTCCTGGAACCACTGAGGCAGCTCTGGGAGCGGAATTAGAGGCCTTAGGACCCAAGACTATTGTGGACGGTGTTACAGTACGCTCTCCAGCTCCATTGCAATCATTTTTTAAAAATTCTCGAGAATCGGTTTTACAAGGGTATAATGGAGCCCGTCAGACTGTGGACGACTGGTATGCATCATATCACAGCACTGAGCGATCAGTGACGGCCAAAATCCTGGAACTTCACGATAAAAAGGAGGATCTTTTCCCCAATTCCATCTATATAGCCATTTCTGCATTATCCGGTACAGTTTTCGCTCGTCAAAGAGGAATTTTGGCCAAGGCAACCTTCCCAGTGGTGTTTGGATTAGTAGGGTTCCGATACTTTTTACCGGAGACATTTAGTAGAAGTGCTCTGTTTGCCTGGAAGTTGGAGAAAGAGAATTTACCCCTGGTGGCTTCACAGCATGAAGCTGCTATAAACAAGACACAAGAACTTGCTCAGTCGCTTGAACAATCGGCTGTGGCTGGTCAAGAATCTGCTTATAATGGAGTTGAGTCAGTTAAGAATACTATTGTCAAATGGAGTGGGTTGAATTTAGATGAAGAAGTTTCTAAAAAATAGATAAATATAAGAACGAAAGGTTTAATGTAGTTTATATGTGGAAATGAAGAGATAGGGGGGATGGGGTAATGATAGACTGGGGGAGACTCAAGGGGGATGGCAATGCAAATTACTGAATGTATTTGGGTCTATAACTCTCTTCCCTCTCTCTTGGTTATTACTCTATTCCTTTTATCGTCCTTTCTCTGATCCTCTTCAGTTGGTCGCACTTAATCTATTAGTTGAATGTGTAGGTAATTTTGCGTTTGTGAGCTAAATCTTGTTTGCAACCTCCCCCAATACAGTACTAATTAAGCCCTAGATACCCCAAAAAGACTCGACGATCTACTTTCAGATCTCTAGAACGCAAATCCTATTTTTTCCTCCAAGTAAAAATGTTTGTGGCCAATACTCCAATGGCTGCAAATGGTTCTAGTCGGCCCTCAACTGCTCTAGGAAGAGTGATTGAAAAAATCAGTAATGGCTCAGCTTTTGCTGGACTAGGTACAAGCTTTGGCTTGGATAGATCAAGTCACCCTGATGCCCATTCACCAATCATGGCCTATAACCTACAAGTGAAAATTGCAAAAATTATCAAACTAGAAGATAAAGCCAAAGTTATAAAAATGGAATTAGTTGAAGAATTTGATAATTGGGCTAAAGTTGTTTCCAATCATGATATGTCCACTATGCTTTCCGAATTCAGTGCACTCTTACTTCAAGTCACTGACTGTTCTTCTTCGATAACTGAAAAGCTTGATGTTCTTAAATTAAATTTAGCCGATGTCCATGAAAGAGAAAAGAAACGAAAAGCCTTGGTAATCACCAAAAATCGTATAGTTAAACAACTTAAAGAATCAGAGTCTAAATTTGGGGTCGATGCCTCAGGTAGCCTTCTACTTAAAGAAGGTTTAGAAGAAAGTAATTGTACTCTTGAAGTTGTAGAAATGCAATATCTTCGATCAATTAATAAAAATCTTAAAGAAGCATTAGTTGAATATGTAACAATGCTTCAAATGGTTGCCGGTCAAATTCAGGAAGCCACCGACAATTTCTATAGATTTTTGCTTAAATTAGAAGAGAAGCCTGTAGTTGAGAAAAGGATAACTGGTCCAAAGCCAACTCCAAAGCCGACACCAAAGAAACGTTATCCATTCGATAAAGAGAAAGAGAAGCCTCCTAGTACAGACGAAAATGTAAACATCCCAACTGCAAAGATTCTTAGCCAGCTGCCAATGGATACGGAAAAATACGGTAGCGATATTTGGGGTTGAATCGGATGGTCATATTGAAAAGAATAAATCAAATGGAAGACAAAGTATCAAATGGAAGGAAAACAATCAAAACGGATTAATGTAAGAGTCAGAAAGTGTCTTAAAGAAAAGATAATTCCTAAAGTGACATAATGAATGTTTAGTATCATATTGACAGAACAAATAGGATCAAGCTTATAATATAGCACCAAGTTTTTTTAAAACGTAAAGCAAACGTGAAGCAATAGATCTTATAGAGACAGCTTCAGTTTTACGGAGCTATACTTTACTCCAGAAGGTCACCCTATCCGTGATAGAGTTTATTCTTTGCTTCCTTATTTACTTCTTAAACCATTCTTTACTTCATTTATTTACTTCTTAAACCATCCTTTACTTCCTTTATTTACTTCTAAAACCATGCTTTACTTCCTTTATCATGACTTTTTCTATATACATCCTAATGCCCGTTACCATTTTTGAAAAATTTCTTGCCAAACTCGTACGAAGAGATCATAATGGCGCATGCTGGTGCTATTTTCATCACCCTGGGAGTAATTCCAGCATAGAGTGCTGTGATCCCTTCGTTTCGGAATATTCGGTACAAATATGAAGACATCAGGGCCCTTTTATCACCTGCTTCGCTGGCTATCTGTAGTCTGGTCTTCCCCACATCAAAAGGATGGGTTAGAAGTGCAGCTATAGATCCTGCGAGTGATCCTGATACAAATGAAGTCACCAAAACTCTTCCGTCGTTTGAAAGGGCAATTATATTGGCTGGGTTTGCAGCCGCTGGCGTGTTCCCCTTTGCCTCGAACTCAGCACTCATCAACCCACCAAGGCGACGCTTGAAAACTTCGTAACACATCCAGTATACTCCCAGGAACGGCACATCTCTCCATAAGGTCAATTGTAATCCAGTGAAAAGCGTTTTCACCCCTCTTTCCCTGACCACTTGATACATATCCTGGACCAAATTAGTAAGCATTTTCGGTCTGGCTTCCTTTGAGTCGAGTGGGATCGATTGCAATCTGGTTTTCACAAGCTCTATTGGAGATACAAATGTTGCCGAAAGGGTACGGGCCCCTGCTCCACATAAGAGTGGGTTCAACATGTGTTCTTTTATGGGAGAATTGTCTCTTATGTATTCATAGCCGGTGAAATATATGATGTTCAGGGGCACAGATTGCAACAATGTTAACAGGAGTCCTCTCCATACAGATGCTATGCCTTCAGTACGGGCAATTGCTCTTAAGCCTTGCCATGTAGAGGTTATCTTGGTACAATTTTCTGCAGTTTCACAGTAATGATGTGACTGCCAAAAGAGCCGTTCATTTGCCACCAAAGTATTCTGGTTTGGATTTCTTCTAGTGGTAAACTTGGCGGCAGGTAACTCCAGAACTCCACCCTCCGAATAGACTCCGGTACAACATTGCATGGGCAAAATTTGCTGCTGTTGAATCCGAATTCGGATCACATCGAATGGGGTAACCACTAAAGATGTGACCAAAGAACCCAGACACGCACTAACCATACGCTGTGTGAGAGTTATAGTATCACCACCAGCACCCTCTGTGAGCTTCGTCGGTATCGCTGAGCCCCTCAAAAAGTCTCCTTCCTCCACGGCGCCGGCTATTTCTGACGATATAGACATGACCAGGTCCGGTTGAAGAAAAATTCCCATCAATTTAATAACGGTTGCGGAATCGGCAGCAGATTGTGTGCAGGGGGGAAAACCAGGCGAGCAAAAGATGGCCACTGATCAAAAAGATAAGCGCGAGGAATTCCGATAGTTCGAGGGAAATGGGCGTACGGTTGAGCTATACCAATGTGTGCATGTCTACATAGCAATGTTGTTATGGGTGGTTTCTCCTTGTAATACATTGGATACTTATGTTTTGGATATATATTGATGTTTCGATGTATTTTGATGACGTCTGGCTTGTCTCTTGAGACCGTGGGTGCTCAACTCTTTAGATCTATCAAGTCCTTAATGGAGAGGTGTTGGGTCTCTACAAGTGCAACTACGACTTTGCTGCATTCCATACAGACAACGTTGGCAATTTTTAAGGCGACATCACCACCCCATTATGTTCTTCTTTACTCCTCTTGCTGGGGAATCTTGTTAAAGTGGTAATTTGCAGTAATGACAAGTCATTTTCCCATAATAATGTTCTAGATCACTGTGTACATCATCTGAATGCAGCCCATAATGCACTTGGTCTATGAAATTGTTTCTCTCCATAATTTCTATCTCTTCTTTTTAAGCACCTCTCTCCTCAAATCTACTCTAATACTTACCTGTCTACGTCGTTTTTGCTCCCGTTTGATTTGCTGTAAATACATTTATACCTATTTCATGTTTTAACAAATCCGGATCTTTTGACAGCCGTCTTAAATCTCCCCCTCAGTACTCCTGAATTGTATCAGTGCACGAGTATATGTTTATATGCTGGTCCTGGTTGTAGTTTGTAGCCAACATCATATAATGTGGATGGAAAACAGCGTTACTAAGATAGCTGGCAGTAGCATTCCTCAAGTACGTATCATTAGGGTTTTTCAACAGAGCAATCACGTCTCCAGCTGTAGTCCAAAGCTTTACTGTCTTCGAACCAGTGACAAATAATGGTGCATGCTCATGTGCATCGATACATCTGATCAGCTTCTCCCCATTCGTGTAGGTGTTGACTGGATCATTGAGTCTGATGTCCCATAAATTAACGTATCCATCACTAGAACCAGAAACTAATTCTCTGAACCCTCCTCTTTGCATATGCACATTTCTGATCAGGCCATTTCCGGTTCTAACGTTACTGCCAGGTTTGCTCCGCCAGGTTTTTACCATCAGCTCTCTCAGATCCAATCTACGATCGTATACACGAATTGAGCCATCATCAAATCCAGCAATAAAAACATCGCCGGCAACTTGGTCCAGCGTTAACGATGTGATCAGTGAGGTCAGTCGAGCTGGAATATCCACTAAACAAAGTTCACGAGGTGCATCCCAAATTCTGATTATCTTGACATCACCCAGAACAAAAAGCAGGCCTCTCAGTTGCTGCCACTCTGAAACAAGGCCCGATGATTTCAGGGTAAGTAAAAGATCAGTTAAAGCTCTCCACAGGGCAATCAACTCAACGTCTTCGGTGTTAACATGAAAATTCTTGTAGATCTTGATAACTCCATCCAGAGATCCTGTAAGGAGCAAAGGATTGTCATCTTCATTCAAGAACTTCTGGTCAGTTATTTTGGTTCCAAATGGGTTACCATTCAGGAAATTTTTCACTGACCTTCCCGAATTCCAGTCCCACACAGAAACATTGTCTTTTTCATCACACAGCACTAAAAGAGACTCAAATTGAGTAAATTTTACAAGCTTGGGTTGAACCTTATTGTTAATCACACTTACGTTTCTGCTCCAATCTCCGTACACTGCCATTTCCTTCTGTGGTTGTGTTTCTTGAATTATGTTTTCATTTCTATTCCTTCTCCAAAGTCGTTTAGAATACTCTTCCAGTCCAGGTTCATCGACTTCATTTTTCAGCATCTGAGGTTCTTGAAAATACTCACAGGAGTACTGGAAAAATCCCAGCTCCTGAGAGAGTTCTGGCCTTTTATTGAGATCCCTGGCAACAAATCTTGGAGTTTTGGGCTTATAACTAGATCCATAATTGGATGGTGCCGGGCCACTTAAATTGAGCAATTTCAGAATATTGTTCTCATTTTCATCGGTAATATTGAACAGTTTTAAAAGTTTAGAGAATGTCATATTGCGTAACTTTGATGCAATCATTGAAGGGGATGAATTGCTGTTCTGGGAGGCGTTATCAGAGTCGTGGCCATTTCCGTCCATTCTACTCATCAGAATCAGACGGTTGGTGGGTTGGGCTGATTTTGAGCTTATAGTCAATGTATTGCTATCATGGTTGAGTGATTGGGTGGAGGCAACACGTCTGCCGTTAGGTCCCCCATTTTGTCCCCGTCCCATTGATGTCAATTGACGATTGATAATGGGTTTGATTGGCTTGAAACTCTCCTTTATATTTATAGCACTCTTACTCAACAAATAGTCTTGCATTTCCTTGACCAAATTTCCCAATTCACTCTCGTTAAGCTCAACCATAACAGAATCAATAAGGATCTCTGCAAGTTGCTTCACATCCAAGTGTGGATCCTCCAGTAAAATTAATAATGCTTTCCATATCAGCAGAAATATCAGACCATAAGCAGGCAGCTTCTTTCTGAATTCGTTAAGATAGTTAGCATTATCAATGAGAATAATTTCCTCTTCGAGCTGATTGAAAGCAACAACTAGGAAAAATTTGGAATAGATTTGAATGAATTTGTTAATAAAATATACAACTTCCTTTCTTACCATCAGTGACCCATCTCCTAAGAGTGCTAGAATCGTATTTGCTAGTTTTAGGTCCTGTTGTTTGAGCTCATCTTTTCTGTATAGTTGCAGCTGAGAGAGTGGCGTGGAGTTTAGTGGGGCTGCTCTATTTCTCGCTTGGTTGGTGTTAGAGCCTAGTTGACCGTTCTGTCCATTGCTCTGAGTGCTCTGTCCATTGGCATGCGGTTGTCCATTTGCACCATTACTTGATCCTACAGGGACCTGTTTACTCTTTCCGTTGCCATTCTGTGTCAGTAATTCCGGCTCACTCAAAAAAGTAGTCATTGCCAAGACCATCAGCGTCCGAACCTCTGGGATCGGATCTTGAATAAGCTCTAAGAACTTGACTAGATAACCATCTTTATAGATAATCCATTTCCCATCTGGGTAAGCCATCCACAATTGCAGGAGTAGAAGACAACACCATTGGCGTAACAAGGGGTTTTCGGAGCTAGTAATATATTTCAAACAATTATTGATCAATTCGATAGAGAAACAAAGGCGCTGACCATTACGAAAATCCTTGATAAATAATGTAAGAATAAACGACAGCATTGCTTTATGGTCATCATTTACAATGATTTGATGTGAGTTGGCTCCTCCAGGAGTAGGAACAGCATTGTGTCCCAAGGCTGACAGACTGGAGTTTAAAATCAAGTAAAAATAGTTATATCCTTTGTCCTTACAAAGCTCTTGTTGAGTCAGCTTATAGTCTATGGCCATTATCCTTGCCCAGATGAATATAAGAACCGGTTTTAATTCTTGTGCTGGCAGTTGTAAAAGTTTGAGTACATAGGGGAAGATGCCAATGGATAAAGAGAGATATACAGCCCATGGTCCCAAATCGAGGAACTTTGAGAGAAGGATAAGAGCCCTAAGACGATGAACTTGTGAAAGGAGAACTTGGAGAACAATAGGAAGCTGTTCTGGAGGTTCCTTAGTCGAAGACCCAGCGTACTTGAGCCATATCTCGAATGCCGTGAGCTGTTGCTCAAAGAATGAAGAATGTTGATAATTTAATGAAGCTGCTGCAGAAATCCCTGGCATAACTGCTCCTGCTGGGGCTGGTGTTGCTGATGGGGCCAGAATAGATCCATTTTGTTGTGATGGGATAATCATATTGCCATTGGAGCCATTGGTATTAGCGTTAGATCCCGCCGTAGAAAGACTACTTTCAGTGTTACTCTTGATAAGTTGCAGGAATACCTGGTCTATGGCCAAATCCCAACTCTCCCACATGTGATGATATCTTACAGAATCTGGTAGAGGAGGATCTGATACAGGATTACAGTTGAAATGTGGCATAATCCTCTTGGCTAGCAAGAAATTACGGAAAAGCGCCGCCACCATCAAGTCTTGACGAAAGAGACGCTTGAAAATCAGACGGGAGAGTGTCGTCCATGCAATAGTATCGGTTATAGCGGTGAATATCCAATTTAATTCACCTAAAGGCGTTCTACGATCGGTCAACTTACCGGGAATTACGACGTTTCCAGCGGCATTTCGAGGAAGTTGATCATAATAGCTCTTCTTGAGTGGCGATTGCATCACAAACCATTTGACCGAGATGTCTATAGGGCAAGTGAGACAGCATGTGAATAAATCAGCCGGTAAATCAGGCAGCATTGGGAGTAATTCGTTGCTTCTTCCGGCAGCTAATTGAATGCAATCCAAGTATGCAGAGGTAGGCAGAGGGGCACTCATGTCCTTGTTACCTTCATTTTCATCGTCGATACGCTTCTGAACAAACTTCTTGAAGTTGTGAACGATGTTACCGGCCAGGTTACAATCGTAAACGAAGATAACTGGGGCTCCAAGCCATGTTTGTAAATCATACAACAGAATGGGGATGTATTGGGTGTAACCTCGGTTGAAAACCCAAATTTCACCCAGCGCAGTGGGTTGAGGTACACCATGACCATTATAGTGGAAGAGTATCCGTTCTTCTTTGGCATTACGACGTAAAGTGTTGCAGAATCGCTTGACATCTTCCACGCATGGATCAAGCGAGAGTTTGTATCTAGTTCTCAAGGATAGGGTCTCGTATTGCAGCTGGAGCAGCTTTCCAATACTCTCAATGGCTTTCTTAGTGTCTTGGAACGCCTGTGGATCACACCAGGCCTCGAATTTAGCACATGGATACGTTTTCATGATGTCTGGCGGATCGACTCCAAGATTTAAACATAGAACAATAGCAGCCAGAATGGTTTTCTGGCGGTCTTTCATGACTTTCCAGTCAGTTATGGGCTGATACAGCTTAAAGTAGTCCAGCAGGGACTTCATTTCATCGGTTATGGGACTTCCATTAGTGTTATGACGCTTATCGTCGAAGTAGATATAGAAGGTATTTGCCAACATACGGAGGAAGGCTTCGGAGTTATAATCTTGGTCGAATCCATGTCGCATTGAAGCGTTAAGAGGCCGTAGCGGCTGTGGTCCGTAAGGTACCACTTGCTGCGACATTTCGAATGCTACGCTCGGCTCAAGTGGGGATGAGGTAGGTGATAAAGTATGTGGTAGTTGGTGGGATTGGGTTTACGGGTGGAAAAAAAGATAAGAAGAAAGCGTGAGAGTGAAAAATAGATGACAAAGATTGAAGTGAGAGAGACCGAGACGGGGGGATCAATGATGGATGAAAGAGAACGGAATGTATGGTTTTTGGGCTTACTTTCTGCAAAAAGTTGGTGTAGATTGGTTTTGGTCATTTCCTGATTTAATGTGGTATTATATCCCTTATCTGGCTGAAGCCTTCTGTGGGGTACCCTGTGTAGTGAGGCATACCGGTTTTCCAAAAAATACCAAAATTACCGAAAAATACTGAAGAATGCAGAAATCTCCCTCTGTGGGTTGATCGTACAGATAAATAGGCTATTTCGAGCAGGCGGATCGGATTTGAATATACAGATATATATTGATACTAAAGTGTGGTAGAATTGGTAGATTTCAGATAATAATTGAGCTTGGAAGCTTGGATAGTTCTTTAGGCAGTTTAATTCGCTGTCTAAATTCTGGCCTCGATCAACATTCAAAAATATAATAGTTGGATCCTTCCATCTGTGGGAAGCTGTATGTACACCTACAGCTGGAGTTAAAAGCTCTGTTAATTCTGTTCATAGTACGATATTTTGATGAGGTTTATTAAAGCTTCACATGTCTCGTATATTCTCGTCTGTCACCGTTATTTGCATCATGTACGGTCTTCCCCGTTAATTTACATATATCTCTCAAATTGCTCTGCCATATGCTTATTTAGTATTTATCTTTAGGCTGCTCGCAACAAAAAATTACCCTTCAAAGGTGTCCCTCTTCTCTATTACACTACACTTGCTCCCATACCTTGTATCCCTACCTGGTATTTCAGACCCCGATAGGTACCCTTTTACGACAACACTCTCCCTCTTCGTCTGGGTTATCTACTCTCCATCCTACCCCCTACCCCCTTTCACTACTTTCAATCTCTACTTTACATTTTCTATTTCAAATATTCATTATATCATATCCATCCCTAACACTCCGAGCTGTCCAGCTCATGCAAAATATGGCCATTCCACGAGAAATTCTTCGACATATCCACGTGGTTCTTGTGCCCATTAGAAGCCTCATACGAACTACATCCATACATAAAGGCATATGGTGGCGTATACAAATGCAAAGAAACTGCCACATTTTTAGGGTCCGAATTGCTAATGCTGTGCAACCCGATCAGATCGCTGATATACCCGACTTCATTAGTATGCAACACCGTCTTCTTTGTTGGCACCATCTGCAGACCTTCCCCTTCAGGAATCTTGAACAAAGATTCGGTGAGTTCCCCCTTTAAAATCTTCATACAGCAGTGAGCGTTAGCATGGTCGTGAATAGCACTTCCTTTGCTTGGCTCCCACACAAGAATAAGAAGATTGGCATTACCATTAAGATTAACAACCCCATTTCTAGAGTAATTTTTGGTAGGGTCATGCAATGCAAACTTCCCCCATTCACTCTCATCTGACTGGTATGACTCCATGAGCTTTTTTATAGTATCGATGTCAATGTCATCGGAGGTCAATCCTTTATCTGGACCCAAAATATCTCTCAACTGGCGGACTAGCGCGCCGAAGTTGTTATCCATGGTGAAGGCATCCTCAGCCTCTGAAGACAATGGGGCCAGGGATGGAGCAAGCCTTGGAGATCCCATCAGACAGGTATCCTGTGACTGAATATGGGTCAACGATTCAACTTGAACTGTTCTTATCATGTTTGAGTCTAGATATTTTTGCAAAATTTGTTCCGACGACGGCAATTGCCTATTTGAGATGTTAGAGTGTCGGGTTTGAGAGACGAAAAAACTCCAAATATGGGCGAGCGGGGCCGTATTTATAGTTAAAGGTGACGGGTCGTGTCCATCGGCCGATAAGCGGCCCACAAAAAATAAGTTTTCCTACTTGGGATGAAATGGTTATGAGTGTTGGTGCCAGCGGGTGAAGACGCCCGCTGTGGCGCACTCATGGGCCGCCGCTAACTATCTCCTACCGCTTATCTTACTTGTAACAGTGGAACAGTGCATGAGTGCTTCTTATCAACTTTCTCCTTATCGAGGAATCCCTATCAGTGTAGTACAAGACGAAGGTGTAAGCTTTGTACTAGGGCATGTGAATTTAGCATTAAATTTAGTTTCGGTTTGGATTTTGAGCCCGCCTTAGCCTTTGTACAATATCAAAACGTGGCGAGAGTTAGACACGACTACTATTGTATAACTTCAAAGAAGACAACTGCCAAGGTGTCGGCTCCACACTTTTTTGGGTCACCCTGCGGGGCCGCTCATTTTCTTGAAAAAATGCCTCATGTAGATGCACGACCGCCGCTTTTCTTCTCGGGTCGGGTAAGCAAATTTGTCGACGGCACCTTCCCAATTAGGAAGGTATGACCAGTCAGTCACGGCCGCTCATCTCGATTCGCAAGCGCTCGTGAGCAATTATAAGCCGCCCGTTTTCCACAATTTTTTCACTTTCCTCATTGCCAGCACATCAATTAGCCAAGCATAGGTTGACTCCAATCCCTCCATTATAGTTAGTTCGTCGCACAATAAAGATCGAATTCATTTTATTTCGCGTCCCAACCTTAATTTTCTTCAATTAGAGCCATCGTTGACACATTAAACGGTCAGTACCAATACTAAAAAGTATTTTGACGCCACAGTTTTGACCATCCAGGTATTTTTCAAAAATTAATTTGCACTAAAATGTCGCAGCCACACTTTCCTACTTCGGACAGTAACCCTCATCAAGTTGCAAAAATGTTGCAACAAGTTCCAGGTAATGAACTTCTGCTCTCTCTGTCAACAACTGTCGGTAGTGTAAATGAACCATACGTTGGCGACAATAAAGCACTGGAAAACAGTAGTTATTGGAACAGATTTTGTCAAGTAATCGACTCTCGTTTCATTGCTGGCCTGACTCCAGCTTATTTCGTATCAGTAATGGGTACAGGAATTACTGCAAATATTTTATACAACTTCCCTTACTTCGGCCAATGGTTAAGGATTTGTTCTTATATAATGTTTGCCATTGCATTCATCTTTTTCGTAGTTTTGACTTTCTTCACCATCATAAGCATTTACATCCATCCACAAAAATGGACCACCTTCCATCGTGATATAACAGTGGCTCCATTCATGGGTACCTTTGCTATGGGCTATATTACATTGGTCAACATGTTGTATAACTTCACTGGTACTGATTTCATTATCGGAGTATGGGTTTTCTGGTGGATCAGTGTGTTTCTTTCCGTGTATACGGCTTCGGTAGTATTCTTTTCTGGGATGGTTTCTAAGAACAAGTCTCAACCAACACTTCCAGCAGCTAACTTGCATGCCACTCTCTTGTTACCTATTGTCACCCTTACTGTGGCAGCTTCCTCTGGTAGTATCATGACTCCTGATTTGCCCAGTAACAACACGAAAATTATCACGATGTTGGTGTCTTACCTTATGTGGTCTGTTGCCATATTCTTGGCCACTGTCATCATAACTATCCATTACTGGAAACTTTTTGTATACAAGATTCCCGCAACTAATGTCGTTTTCACATCATTTTTGCCCGTAGGAGTCATGGGTCAAGGTGCTTATGGGATCATGTTGCTCGGGGTGAATGTACATAAATTTGTCACAGAAAATCCAGAATTGACTGTCCTTCTGGACAATTTGCTTTCCTCCAGTAACGTATCTCAGCAGCTGCAAATCGCCAGTACCATAGGAACTGTTTTCATCTATGGATGTGCCATGGTTTCGCTTTTCTTGATTGCCTTCGGTTATTTCTCCACCTTCATTGCCGCAGTTTCGTGTCTTTCTAAGATCAAGCCATTCACCAAAGAACCCAATCTTCAATTTACATACAACAGAAATTTGCAGCATCCTATCAAAAGACACTTTGTTGGTTTAATCCCATTTTCCCGAAACTTTTGGGCCATGACTTTCCCCTTGGGTACAATGGCACTTTCTAATACCCAATTACACCGGGTATTCAACAATCTTAAGGCATTCAGGGTTGTGGGAACTGCATATGCTGTAGCTCTCATTTGTATCGTACTTGTTTGCTTGGTTGGATGTGTCTACACTGGGCTCCGGGATATTTGTTACATTATCCGAGGAGAAAAGAAACAGAGTGATGATGTTTCAAACAAAGCATAGATTAAAATGAATTCATTTGCATGTGATGAAGGAACCCCTATCAATGATGAAGAACATCATGCATCCTTTTTATTCATTATCATTGAACAATCGGCATCTCATTATTAAGTAATTAGCATTTTGCATTGGTGCAACTGCACTCACATATATTTATTGTATATTAATAGATCTACTAACATTATTTGGTGTAGAAGAGTGACTCTTTAAATTGATTGTGTTCCAATGGACAACAGGTTTCAACAGGTTATATTAATTTGCAGATTGATCACATTTGATAAAAAGAGGACGATCTCCATTGGGATATGGTTCTGTAAACCCCCACTGTGTAAATTTAATAGTGAAGACGAATTGTATAAATAAGAGTTCTTCTGATTAACATAGGGTACAGAAAATGTAGATATGGAAGGTATAGGCGGGGATGTATAGGTAGTAGATAAACCAATAGATGTGTAAACCAAGAAATGTGTAAACTTAGAGATGTGTAACCCTAGAGATGTGTAGTTGAGTATAGAGATGGGCAGATAAATATGAAGATGTGTGATCTCTATATAAAATGTGCAGATCTCTACATGAATATGTGTAGATTATAGAGATGTGTAGATGGGAATCCATAGATATATAGAAGTACAGAGAGATGCAGAGAGAAATAGACTAGAGAAAGAATTGGATAATTGATTAGAGAATCTGTTGAAGAAAAGAATTCCCCGCCGATCAAAATAGCATAAATCACATTTGGTAGGACCCATTAGAAATGTAGACTAATAGATAAACCAGGTCAAATAAGCTATGTCCTCTATCGTATGTTTCTATTGTTCATGCTGCTTGTATCACATGAAATTCGTTAAATCTTCCTAAGCCATACTGAAACGTCTATTCGTACGGCACCACCATTGCAAATTGATGCCCTCCTCCCCATTTTTCCGTTTCACTGACAAACCACATCATTGCAGCCTAAATGTACAACAAAACACAGATTCCTTTCCTATTAGTTTCCTTTCCAATTTCGTCATATGCCGCTATTCCTTTCCATCGATCACGCTTCTAATCATCACTCTCTCCACTCTCTCTACTCTCTCTACTCTCTACTCCTCTCTACTCTCTCTACTCTCTCTACTCTATCTACTCTCTTCACTCTCTTTACTCCTCTCTACTCCTCTCTTCACTCTCTCTACTTCTCTCTACTCCTCTCTCTACTCTCTTCACTCTCTTCACTCTCTTCACTCTCTCTACTCTCTCTACTCTCTCTTCACTCTCTTTATCGCACCTTCCTCATTCTTTTGGCGATTTATTTTTCGTTCTTCAGAACACACCTTCCCTTGAGCTAAAAGGCCCCAGTATATCTTCATGAAGGTCGATGTTTTCCTCCCTACGGATGCATTCTTAGAGAGCTGTGACCCTCAAGAGATTCTTCTGCGAATACGGGCTTCCTCACACCGCTCTATGGTCTTTTTCGACGAGTGTGTCTCCTGTTTCGTCGTGTTTTCGGGCCACAAGTCTAAACTGCATTCGGTGTTTGTAGACGTTTCCATCCAACCAGCCTCCTCTAGAAACACCCAGGGATCTGACATTGTCTCAGATGTCAACAACATCAATGGTCACCGCTCCAATGCCTCCACCCCGGCTTTGAAGGGCTCTGCCTTGGTCTCTCCGGTCGGATCACCGAAAAGACTTGAACAACATTTCGTCAATACTACTGCTGATCCCAATGCCATAGACAGTTATTGCATGTTCGCCAAAACTCTAGATGACTCCTACATCCACTATGAAGGTACTCTGCCCGATGGAACCCCCTATTACATCTGGAAGTTCGATCTCCCTATAGTTTATCCTCGTAGACGTTACGAATCACCAAGAATTCACTTTCTGTGCTATATTAACGAGAAATCGAGTGAATCGGTTACAAATCTGCCTGAATTGAAACAAGAAGAAATCTTGAAACCTTACGAGTTTGCAGAAAAGCCCAATATTCTCGAGAATTTGCATCAAAATATCCATTTCGAAGTCGATTTTAATACTATAAATCATTCGCCTGTACCTCTCTCTAATACCCAACAATCAACAACAACCACTACCCGGTTTCTACTGCTGCCGGCCCATGATAAACTTACATCCACAAGTTCTCCTAAAACCCCAAATGCCAGTCTTGGCCGTTCTTGTCTGGTATCATTCCCCATCGCTGTCTCCCTTATAATTCGACTCAAGTCCACCAAACCAGCAGGAAGAAATAATGTTCTCCTTCTGACCTTAAATATCGAAAGTTCTGAAGACTTCAATCTCCACGACATGTACTTTTCCATTGAACACCTTTCTGTTCTGTTTGCAGGCGGTCAAATCCATGATTTGAACCCGGAATCGCTTGTATTCCCAATCAAATTCGGTCAAAGAGAGTCTCTTAATTTGGCCTACAAGCTTATCACTAAGGACGCGTTGGAAATGGATCTTCAACAGGAAGATTATTCACCAACCAAGCCAGTAAATATCAAATTACTGCTACGAGTAATCCTGGATTCTGGTATATATCTCAGTAGAATGATCACTACAACCTGGTCTCCTCTTCTTGAATTCTCTGTAATAGCACCACCTATCAATTCTTCTCTCAAAAAAGTGACCTCTTCAGCAACAACAGGCCAAAATCAAAACGGTTTAAGTCTGGCTAGTGGACGGGGTTCGTCACAGAATCTCCTTTCTACCCCGGCGAACATCCGTAAGTCCGCCTTACTTAACACCTTCAAGCAAAAGGTCAACAGTAGCTACGGTGATTTAACCCTGCTGCAGACACCAATGCTGCCGTATGTATCTGGTGCATTGCAAAGCTTCCAGGGACAAGGGCAGCCTCGAATCACTAATGCATCTGCTTCTTCAGTAACAGTGAATCTTACCAACTCTACTTCGTCTGTTCTAAGTGGGTTAAGATTGACCTTCACTGGGAAATTGTCGCTTGAAATTGGCCAAGTGACCACATGGATCGTTCAGGCAATCAACATGTCGAACTCGGTACTTAACGTATCACTTCTAGTACAGCCTTCTGGATCTGTAGATCTGAGTCTCTCAGGTTCAGTGAGTAACTTGCTTGAAACAGCAAATACTCTGTTGAGGCCTATGGTTTACTCCAAGAACCAGCTCAGTTCGCTCTATGACCGCATCAAGCCTCTGAACACTGGGGTGTTTATTTTGAACAATGATCTTCGTTTTGGTCCATTGGAGCCCAATTGTGTGTTTGAAACACGACTCCAATTGATCGGGGTTCACAAAGGTATGTTTCATTTGGATGGGATCAAGATATTCGACGTTGTATCTGGTGAGGGTGTGGACTTTGGGAAGTTGGTTGAGGTGTTTGTAGTATAGCATAAGTAATAGCATATCCAGCAAGACTGGGACAAGAAGAGATGTAAAAGAAATTAAGAAAACGTAAGAGATGAGATAAGAGTAGGTATAGAAGTAGAAGTATAAGTATAAGTACACTGAATACATATCTATTCCATGTATGTGGTTGTCATATCGTTCTCTTTGATTGATTACAACTTGATGCAAAAAAAATGGGGCGAGCTGGGAATTGAACCCAGGGCCTCTCGCATGTTTGGTGACCCAAAGCGAGAATCATACCACTAGACCACACGCCCTTATCTTTTTTAATTCATGTCGCGGATGCAGAACTAACATTGGACAAGTCCGCTTTCGTCAAGCGATATCATTTTGATCATTGACATTTACATCCACATGTCTGCTCAAATTAATCTATATAGTGCTGTATGTGCCATTATATTGGTTTATCCGCTCTATTTTTCAAGTACGATACCTTCATGTCGTACTCTTAGTCACATGGATATATTTCAATTTTTACTCTACAATGTATTGGGATGGGTTTATTTTAAAGACTCGAATCTGGTGTTAGTGTTTTTTGCAGCCCATATATTACCAACGTCGGTGATCTGTTTGAAGCTCCTCGGGCCTCCTAGAATACGAATAACCGTTCAAATTTTCAAAAATTGAAGGGGAGAGGGATACAAAGTGCTTGAAAGGGATAAATTACTGGGAAAGGTTAATAGTAGGTCCAAATTTATGAATGTAGTCTTAGAAATGATTATTATGTTCTTGAAGAAATAATGATAAATTGATAAAATATTGGAAGCCAGAAAAGAGAGGGCAGATATGATTACATAGCTTTAATAAATAGCTCTATAACCCCTAACTCCTATGTGAGACGTCTACAAATTGCCATTTGGTCTCTCGAACTCTACTTATTATCATTTGTTTGTTGTCTGCAATTCTACATTTTGACTTATACACATGTTTATTCACATAGCTACTCAGTGGTTTGACCCTCGAAAACTGCCAACTTAGAAGTTCCCTCCTTCCAAGAAACACCCTCGTAGGTTACCTCCTTGATAGCCTTTACAATGTGTTCAACAGATCCTCTGACCTGCTTGGTAGAATCTCTTTCTCTTAAGGTGACAGAACCATCCTTAACAGAGTCGAAATCAATGGTGATACCGAATGGAGTACCTAACTCGTCATTTCTGGCATATCTCTTACCAATAGAAGCAGAAGAGTCGTCTACCTTAAATGGGATCTTCTCCTTTCTCAAAACTGCCGAGATTTGCTTAACAATTGGTTGCAAATCAGCATGAGACAGTAATGGGACCAACAAAACCTTGGTTGGAGCCACTGCTGGTGGGAAAGACAACACTCCACGGGCGGCATCTTCTGGTCTGGCCCAAAATTGGTGCTCGAAAACAGAATAAATGATTCTACCAATACCAAAAGAAGGTTCAATCACATTGGGAGTGTACTCTCTAACATGTTCAGTCTTGGTTACCTTTTCGATCTTAACGAATTCTGAGTCCAATTCCAAGTTGTCACCAACATCAGGCACTGAGAAAACGATCTTGCCCTCTTTGGAAAGCTCAGAAGCCAAATCTTCCAATTCACATTCAGTACGTTGCAACAACCATTTTTCAACGGCTCCAGCATCCTTTCTGAACTTAGGACCAAACTTCTTTTTGTTAAGCTCCATTTCCCATTTTTGTACTGTCACTGGCTCGGGTAACATCTTTCTAACCACTAAATTCTGGCCTGTTCTGGCCAGATGGACTGACAAATCATAAGCAGATCTATCAGCACATCCAACACATTCAACCCAGCCATAAGAGGTATGCAATTCAGCATCCCAACAGTCGGCAGCATAATGGGCCATTTCATTGGACATGTGTTGTCTGAAACGCATTCTGGTCTTGTCTACACCAATAGAAACTAAGAAAAGGTAGATCCTGGCAATGAAATATCCAAGGGTTTCATTATCAACCATGCCAGATTTAACGGCTTCACCAATAGTAATCTCGGTCAACTCGGTCAGGCCTGATTCTTGGACTCCCTTAGGAAGGAATCCAAGCTTTACATCCTTTACAGATTCGAATTTAGGGTGCAGTTTGTCTTCTGGGTCGACGAAATGTTCGATTTCGGCCATAAGGAATTCACGAACCCGTAAAAGTCCAGCCCGAGGGGAGATTTCGTTTCTGAAAGACTTTCCAATGGAGGCAGAGGCGAATGGCATTCTCTCGTTGTTGAATTCAAGCAACTTGCTGAAGTTCAAGAACTGTCCTTGTGCTGTTTCAGGGCGTAAATAGCCCTTCAATTGACCAGAAGGTCCGATGGCAGTTTCGAACATCAAATTGAACTCAACTGGGAGCTCCAACTTCCCACCAGTAGAAGGGTTGGTGATGTTATATTTGACCATAAGCTCACCTAATTGAGGACCAGAGAATCCATCGATTTGAGCCAAGATATTCTCATACTCAGCGGCTTCTTTATCAGAAAGCTTGATGGCTTTGATCTCCTTGACCTTCTTCTTTCTCTTTTTCTTGTCCTCGTCTTCCTCCTTGACCTCCTCTTTGATTCCACGGGCCTCTTTATCACCCTTCAATCGAGCTTCAAGCACTTCTTCAACAAGATGATCAGCCCGGAAAATTTCACCGGTCTTCAAATCTTTACACATCCAATCAGAGAACTTGTCGACGTGACCAGAAGTCTTCAAGACATCGTGTGGAGTTAACATGGTAGGGTCAACCTCCAACATGTCTTCTTCCAAGATGAAATGTTTTCTCCAGGTGTCGATGACATTGGCTTGGAATGCACATCCTGGGGGACCGTAATCATATAAACCGGAGACCCCTCCGTAGATTTCAAACGCTGGGTTGAAGAAAAATCTTCTCTTCAAAACTTGCTCCAAGTTGTCCCTCGAAAAAGGGACTGTAGACTTTGAATCGGTCATTTTACCTCTGTTGGAAATTTGAACAACTCTTGAACCAAGCGAGCGAAAATGACGAAAACGATGAGTCAAGCGCAGCAGCGAAAACAACTTGCGGAAATTTTTCAGTTGGGTGGGAGAAGTTTTTGGTAAGATCAAGGTCTATGTTGCTAGTACAGGGGGGACTGGTGCAACTACGGGTAGTATTGACGATGAATCTGTGAATCTGTGAATCTGCGCCGTTTTTTTGTCGCTGTTCCAAGTTCTGGTTTGGTGTCTTAGTGGGTAGGGTAGTTGGTTTAGTAGGGACTGGAGTGGTGATATTGTTGGTCACGGCACGACTGATTTTAGAAACGACTACTATATGAGTGAGAAGACTCCGAAAGCGACTGGAAGAAAAGGAATGCAGGAAAAGAAATGCTTTGAACAGGATAACAAAATAAAGCCTAAATAGGACGTTGAGGATTGATTGCCCAAATGATCAATCCACCCCCTATCACCCAAGCTCCGAAGATGCCACTGGCAACCAGTGGTGGGGAAGAGGGGTTATGCCGGAGTCTATGAGCTCGATAGTGTAGTGTGCAGTATAACTGGGAAAAAAAGTAACGATATTCCCCGGGAATTTCCAAATAGGACGGACTGTAAAGAAGATATGCCCAAATAGGACAGTGAGGATAGATTGCCCAAATGATCAATCCACCCCCTATCACCCAAGCTCCGAAAACGCCACGGGCAACCAGTGGTGGGGAAGAGGGGTTAAACCGGAGTATATGAGCTTGTTAGTGTAGTGTGCGTAGTAAGTTAAGCAGTATAACTGGGAGAAAGTGCAACAAATATTCCTCGGGAATGTCAAAATAGGACGGAGTATAAAGAAGGTATGCCTAAATAGGGCGGACTGTAAAGAAAAAATGCCCAAATAGGTCATTAAGGATAGATTGCACAAATGATCAATCCCACCCCCTATCACCCAAGCTCCGAAAATGCCACTGGCAACTAGTGGTGGGGAAGAGGGGTTATGCCGGAGTCTATGAGCTTGTTAGAGTAGTGTGTGTAGTAATTTAAGCAGTATAACTGGGAAAAAAAAAGCAACAGATATTCCCCGGGAATTTCCAAATAGGACGGACTGTAAAGAAGGTATGCCCAATTAGGACGTTGAGGATAGATTGCCCAAATGATCAATCTCACCCCCTATCACCCTAAGCCCCGAAAACGCCACTGGCAACTTGTGGTGGGGAAGAGGGGTTATGCCGGAGTCTATGAGCTTGTTAGTGTAGTGTGTGTAGTAAGTTAAGCAGTATAACTGGGAGAAAGTGCAACAGATATTCCTCGGGAATGTCAAAATAGGACGGAGTATAAAGAAGGTATGCCTAAATAGGACGGACTGTAAAGAAAAAATGCCCAAATAGGTCATTAAGGATAGATTACCCAATTAATCAATCCCACCCCCTGTCATCCTAAGCTCCGAAAATGCCACTGGCAACCAGTGGTGGGGAAGAGGGGTTATGCCGGAGTCTATGTGCTTGTTAGTGTAGTGTGGTAATATAAGCAGTAAAACTGGGAAAAAAAAGTAACAGATATTCCCCGGGAGGGTTAAGATCACCTGCAGCCGGAGCGGGTTGAAAACCTTAGTGGGGTGAACGATTATAGATCGTAGCCCCTAAAAAGGGCATTATCTCAAACGGGGCAATCTCCGAAATGCAAGTTTAGGAGTTATCGGCTTGAATTATCTTCCTCCGCCAACTTTACACTCATTGAGGCCGGGGTCTAAACTGATCTCGTATGATAAAGTGATGGCTGACTTTCTTATGCCTTCAGCAGCATTTTTTGTAGAAATATCGCCAGGCGCACATGTTGTAATCTGACCCAGTAGATCTGATATGGTGGTTGAACCTGAGGTTGTTGGCAAGGCTGTATTTCGAGTGGCTAGGCGATTTCCATGTCCCATGCTCTATTTTGTCTTCCTCCAGGATAGTTATACATTACTCATATACTTCATTGCTCAGGTACCTCATTATCCACATACTCAACTTAGCAATTCTTCCCCACTTTTTCTTTTGTGTGTTTGATTCTGTCATATCTGGTTTTACTGTTCTCTCAATCTGCCATTCTCTACTGTCTCAACCCGTCATATCTGGTTTTACTATTCTCTGAATCTGCCATTCTCTACTGCCTCAACCTGTCACATCTATCATACATAATATACACTGCATCGGCTTTCGTCCATTTGAGCCAAATCACATAACCCATTCAGCCATATGTTTCAATTTTCCCCGGGACCTCTACCGTATACATCATCCGAGTATCCGTGCAACAACTAAAACCTTAATTTGATGTTCCCTTTTTATCAGTTATTTCTTGGTGCGGTTTATTATCACATGAGTTAATGTGGGGTAAAATTCCGAAACTTGCATGGGGATCTGCTATAAAATGTCACCATCACCACGTTAAGCAATTCATCATCAACCTCTTCTGATATACCTGACCTTACAAAATGAGTACAGTTCTGATCACTCTCGAGTCTCACAAGACCCCACAGATTTACAGGGCTCCATTTGAAGAAACAAACAGGGTTCTCAAACCAGATGCATCGGTGCCAGATAACTCAAAGCTTCCAGTCAAAAAGACCTCTTCGAAGATTGCCATCGTCGGAGGTGGTTTCGGAGGTCTTGCTTGTGCCCTTACTTGTATTAAGAACTTAAATGAACGTGACTTCGTCATTTTTGAAAGATATAAGTCGTTCGGAGGTACCTGGTGGGCTAATACCTACCCAGGTTGTGCTTCTGATATTCCATCAGTATGGTACTCATTCTTCTCCGAATTGAACAGCTCCTGGACTGAACTTAGACCTCCTCAATATGAAATTAAGGAGTATATCAACAAAGTGGTTGAGAAACACAACATTGAAGCCCATGGCCGGTTTGAGCAGGCTGTAACTAACTATGTGTACAATGAATCCTCCAACACTTGGACCACTTATGCAAGAGATATGAACACTGGTCAACGTTATGAACATACCTCCAAGCTTTTGGTGGCCTCTCAGGGTGGTTTAGTTTATCCATCCCAATTGAAGGCTCCGGGTTTGGAGAATTTCAAGGGTCAGTACATGCATTCTGCCACTTGGGATCACTCTGTCTCTTTCAAAGGAAAGGACGTTGTCGTGGTCGGAAATGGTTGTTCTGCAGCCCAAGTCATTCCCGCATTACTTGATAACTATGACCCCAAGCTGTTGACCCAGCTTGTTCGTTCCAAACATTGGATTATGCCCCCACACCCAAAATTCTTGCAAACTCTCTATTGGTTGCTTTCTTGGTCTAGACCAGGAATCATCTTCGTCAGATGGTTTATTGCTTTTGTCGCAGAATTGAGGTATCCTATGTACCGTGGGACTGGTTTCTTCCCCCGTTTGGTCCGTTGGATCAACACCAAAGTATCTTATAACTACATGTACGCCAACACTCCTGCTAAATATAGAGACATGGTTATTCCTGAATACAAAATTGGATGTAAGCGTGTGATCTATGATTATACTTATCTTCCCCATTTGCACGATGCTCGTCTTGACTTAACCAACGATCCGATTGATCATATCGAAGAACACCATGTGGTTTTGAAGAGTGGCAGAAGAGTCAAAGCTGATATTATTGTTGCGTGCACCGGTTATGATTTGAAGAGAGCCTTTGGCTCGATTAATTTGGAGGGTCAAAACGGTTTCTCGGTTAAAAAAGATTGGGAAGAACATGGTGCCAATGCCTATGAAACATCGATGATCAAACAATGTCCTAATTTCTTCATTTTGGGAGGTCCAAACTCTGCAACTGGACACTCTTCAGTGGTTTTGGCTTTGGAAAATGGCTGTAAATACTTTGAAATCATGGCCAAGAAAGTTTTGTCCGGTGAAGTTGAATACGTTGTTCCAAAGGATAGCGCTTATGATAAGTGGCGTGAAACTACTCAAGCAGAGTTGAAAAATCAGGTTTTCGGAACTGCTTTGGGTGGTTGTGTGTCTTGGTATACTGCTGGTGGTTACAACAACACTGCATACCCATACTCTCAAGTTGCTTTTTACAGAAGAGTTAGAAACCCAAATTGGAATGATCTCATTGTCAAGAAGGGAAACAAGAAGAACGTTTAGAGCAGTTTAGTAGTTATCGTATAGTTATAGTTGTTCAATGTTCAATATGTTTTTATTATCATAACGGTAACTGTGGAATAATGAGGTTGCTTACCAGTCCATTGTTTTTGGCTGACCATTCCTCTTAGTAGATGATAAATCCTATAGTTAAACCATTATCTACCGCTTTGAGTGTATCAAAGAGGCGTAACTTATAAGAATAGTTCGTTGATTATATATATCGATATGACTCTACTAGTCCAGATGTCTATCTATGCAAATTTTGTTGTCTCTATCATCAGTTCCTCATCAAAATCCTCTCCAAATTCTAGATCGTCGGTAAATTTTTTACTACCTTCACGTAAAAACAACTGAACAAACGTCAAAATACAGGCAAAAGCAAATACTTTATCAAACCAATTGTCTATAAATTCAACTTCTTGCAGTGCTGTATGTTTCTGCAGGGACCCCGTAAGGGATAAAACTTTAGAAACTTGATTAGAAAGATTTTCTGGAAGATTGGTACGGATTAAAAGAGCTGTAGCCATAACGTAGATACCAAAAAGCTCAGCAATACTAAGATATTTCAACCAAGTATAGATTGATGCAGAAATATGTCGAAACAAAAGGTTTCTTACCGAATTCAATGTGGTTAATAAACTAGAAATGGAACATACAAAGAGACCACCAGATAAAAGAAAACAGATCTGATGAACTAATTGAGATTCAGAGTAGCTGGTTATACGGAAAACAGTGGTGAGAATTTTGGCAATAGTGATGGCTAAGGCATCAGAATCGTTGGCATTTGTTTCCTTTTTGGCAAGATATTGTAAAGGGAATTTTATCAACAATACGCTTATGATTCTATAGATACAATAAATGGCAAAACCGGCCCTACCCCAAGCGGTGATGATGGTTATAGTATCTCTTTCAGTGAGGTAAGCATGCTGGAAATTATACTTTTCGAAAGCACGGGCAAAATCATCGTATACATGATTCTGTAACTTCTTTAAAGTTTCAATTTCATCAGCTAGTTCTTGTACTTCAGTTGATTGCAGGGCCAAACTGGCAAAAGATTGGACTTTATGCATAATTCCGCCAATTCCACCTTTCTTGGAGCTTGAATAAACTTTCCCTGATGTTCTTGAGATGGCTACTTCATGTTGTTGGGAACGTCTTCTTAAAAGCATGGTGGTATTGTTATAAGATTGGATTAAGGCATTTAAAGTGTTTATTCCTACTATTTTATCAATCAGACGCTTTCTAAATCTTTGAGACTCTTCGAACAGAGTTGAAGCCGATCCGAGACCAGAAAGGAAAGCCATGAATGTGATTCCAGCGATGGAAATCTCGTTGATTTTACGTTCTATTAGTGATCTAGAGGAAAGGACTAGTTCCGGGGTAAAACTTTGTGAAAGATCGCCAAAAAAATGAAGAATGACAAGCCATACTAAGAATATTGCTCCGGCTACAACTTGATGTCTCTTGCTTTGATCTGGAAGTAACCCTTTGAAGATCAGAAGACTGATTGCAAAGAGGGGAATGATAATAGAAAGCATAATAATGAGTAGGCCAATGACCATGTGGAAGATCCACAATCGTGTGGCTGAGCTGTCCACTTCAAGTTCCATAAGAATAAGTACCGCCATCTGAAACAGAAGGGTGATAACTAATGCATAGGAGTATCTTACGAACCGATCAGTGATGGTTCCCAGCCTTAAATTCACGGGCTTTACAGAGTCTCTGGGGCCCTGGTACTCCTCCTCTGGGTCAATATCAAACAGTAGAAGGGGATTCAAGTCTGGTCTTCTTGTCTTTAATAATCCAATATGTTGATTTATGGTGCCTTTTGGTACACGACTATCCAATCCCATATTCAATTGATCATGGTCAAACGTGTATAGCAGGGCAGTAAAAACCACCACCAGAACAGCTATGAGCACGAAAATGTCAATCATAATGGAATGGTAGTTCTAGAATATTTACTAGATGTTAGAGACTTGAATTTGGGGGTCTGGGGATCGAAATTTGGGTAGAAACGTGGAATGTTTCTGGCCTGAGGCTCATGTTAGCATTGCTTATGCTAGTGGGGACTCGGGCAGTATGCAGGTCGGGTGTCTGGAGATGGGGCCATGGTTGATTATAAGAAGACGGTGCACCAAGGTTGTTAGATGAATGAGCGGGTATTTGGGGTAAGAATGATGAACACTCTTTCAGAAATGTTGACGCCTGTCAGATTTGATTGTCAGACTATTTCGTGGTAGTAATTTAGTGTACCAACAACGAAGCACATTGGTGCTCTTTACATTATTTTTAATATTTGTTAGAAGTTAGACTGAAATGCTAAATGATGCAAACAAACCGAAAACCCATAAAACTTCACCCATAAGCCCATGTAGCCTTATGATCATATATGAAGAGCTCTTCAAAACCCCTAGAAAACTTGCGAAACAAGCTTGTTCAATCATTCTAACCCACTTTCTTCCCATCACCTGCAACTTTCTCTATGTGTGGGTGTACGGGTGCCTGTACACAACCTTAATCAAAAGTTTTTCAAGTGAAAAATCTCCAACTACAATATGGCTTACAAGACAAAAGGGGAAAAGCTTGCCTTAAAAAAGCTTCGAGATGTGCTCAGATCAAGACAGATTAATGGAGCACGTCTCGCTCAAGGGAAAAAGTCCGCCAAGGACCTTGAAGGCCTCGAAATGGCCCCGGCAGTCTATGTTTTCAAGAATCTCTTTTCCGGCCAAGTGATGTACTCTCAAGTGCCCGTATTCCATCAGGATCAGATCGACGAACAGTTCACAGCCCCCAACTGGCAGAATAGGAAACCCAGTAGGAGAGGAGACTTATGGAGGATTATGTGTGTCGCTGAATTTGCTAATTATGATTACGCTGTGGCCGCTTATGATGGATTAGTTCAGCTCAAGCAGCTCCGAAACTCTAAGGCAGGCCAAAAGGAGGCCTCAGAATATCGTGAAAAGAATCACGAAGGAAATGTGTGGTCTGCAGGACAATATAGACCAGTTTATGCCCAGGAAGCCGTTGCAGACATTGCTCATGTGATTGAAGAATTTGAGTTGGAAGGAACCCGTTTACAATGGGAGAACTTGTGGAGGAAGGGACATGATTCTCACTGGAACCAATTGGACGTTGAACATGCAGTGTTACCAGCACACAGCCCAAAGCATCAGACAGTTTTGTTGGACGAGTTGAGAGAAAAGGCGGTGGAAGAGTTTAGAAGATTGAGAGAGCAGTCAAAACAGGAGCAGGTGGATTCCCTGGAGGCAATAGTTGCCTAGCATGTATATATAAACGGGATACGAGATATTTGATGTAGCAGGGAGAAGTTGAAGAAGCAAGGGTATAGGTCATAGGGTGTAGGAGTGCATACAGGGCATCAACCGTAGTAGGATAGTCCCAATAGTAAGACCGTTTAAATAGTACTACAACGGATTTCGTGGAAGACTAGTAAGATATCTGAGGCAGAAATGATGTTGGGAGTCTGAGGAGGAAATTTGAATACGTAACATATCTATGGAATCTCCTAGTGTAGTATTAGGGTCTATAAACAGAGTTGAGCTAATGTATGTATTAGTAGGTACTTGAGTGCGCAAGGACGAATTGATGCGATGAAACGGTCAAATCAATGGGGGGTTACGATTACCTGTTGAGTCAAAGAGCAAACAACTGGCTAATTATTTCAATATAAGTGATAGTGCTGTAAAAATAATACATATTCAAGATAATACAATTGATGGATGTTGCAATTAATCCATGTTGCATATGCTATCCCTGTCCATTTACCAATTCTTTAGCCTGTGAAGACGACCAATTTGGCCCGTTTGGGGCATGCAGCCAAACGCACAAACCACAGTGCTTGCGCCTGGTGGCATTAAGGCAAGGCAAGGAATCAAGTAACCAGCCTATTGATAAAGGTTAAGTGCCACACTTGTACGTCAACTGTACCTATCCACAATAGAAGTCGCCACTTTGATACCCAGCACATTCGTACTGATGACGATAATAGGGTCCACAATCTCCACCTCCACAGTGCCCCATTGATTCGGTACATTCCATGAAAATTAATAGCCAAAATATACGCCAACGGAATTGTCTTAGTAAGCATCTTGAAATATAAATATCGGCCAACGCCCCTTCAAATTGTGGTAACAAAAGCTAAATTTCTATATCGAATTACCATGACTACCACCGCTTTTGTTTCTGGAGCCACTGGCTTCTTAGCAGCCCATATTATTAAGCAATTGCTTGCTAAAGGCTTTAAGGTCGTTGGCTCTGTCCGTTCCACCACAAAGGGTGATGAATTAAAGGAGTCAATTGGCTCCGATCTGTTCCAATACGAAGTTGTTGAACATCTTGAAGATGAAGGGGCCTTCAACAAGGCCTTGAAAAAGCATCCAGAAGTTACCGTATTTTTCCACGCTGCTTCACCTGTAATTTTCAACGTTGCTGATAACGAGAAAGATGTAATCTTGCCTGCGGTCAATGGTACCATTAATGTGCTTAAGGCAATTAAGCAGGATGCTCCACAAATCAAAAAAGTTATTATTACTTCCTCTATTGTTTCAATCACCTCCCCTGGTGTCGATGCTACCGTGGATGAGTCGCTGGTTAGTAACGTCACTTGGGAACAGGGCAAAGAAGACGGTCTGTTAGCATATCCAGCCTCGAAAACGTTTGCTGAAAAGGCTGCTTGGAAGTTTTTGGAGGACGAAAAGCCTAATTTTTCAATCTCTACTATCCATCCAGTTTACATTTTTGGTTCCCAGGCTTTTGGTATCCTTAAGGCAAGCAAGCTCAATGTCACTAACGCTCTTTTAGCCAGGTACGCTGAATTGGGAAAGAATGACGAGATTCCGCCAATTTTGGGACTGTTTGTTCACGTTGATGATGTCGCAGCAGCTCATATCATTGCTTATGAAAAAGAAGATTCTGCTGGAAAGAGAATTATTCTTACAAATGAGCGGTTCAACCAACAACTGATTTTGAACTCTTTGAACAAGCAGTACCCACAATTGGAAGGTAAGATTCCAAAGGGAACTCCAGCTGATGCAGAGAACATTTCTCCCAGCACAATCAATGACAGCTGGTCTAGAAAGTACTTGGGTATCAAGTACAAGACTTTGGATCAGACTGTAAAGGATGTTTTCGACCAGTACTTGGAGTCTAAGAAGTGAGTCGTGAAAAGCCAATTTGAAGGTACCGAGTTTTATATGAAGATGTACGAGACAGAAATGAATTAAGAAAATTGATCGATGTAGAGAGCTTAGAGCTTAGAACTGTAGGGATTTCGAAGAAGGTAGAACACAGATAATTCGAGAGCGTGAAATCAGCTAGTACAATAAAGATCTTCAGAGTAGAGATGTAAAATTCGTGGGTTTAACTGAACCTACGTCATCTCGGCAATTAAGCTCGGTTTGATTATTTGCTTAGTCATCGGTCTGATAAGTAGCACGCTAAGATTGACTTCAATTGTTCATCAAGTCATAAATTCTCTTGCGGAACATTTTGAAGGATTTCTTTGTCAAGGAATGCATAATCAACTTTGGCTCTTGGGTTCTAATAAATTCCTCTTGTGCAAAAATATTGCAACTCTTTTAGATAATCGGCTGGGGATAAATCTAAACGTACCGTGTTTTTTAACCGATCTCGATTAGTCTGGGGTACGTGCCATGGCCAGTTAATAACCGTGAAATATTAGCCTGTTAGGGATGTGTGGCTGGATTTTTGAGAGTAGAGGATGTGGCAATGGATATGTACATACTAAATAGTCCGGTGGTCCATTTCACTGTCCCATTAGGCCTCAACACAATTGGCCGTCCTTTCGCTACTACCTTGGGATTGACTGCTTCTAATAGCACCAATAAGGACAAGTACATTTTAATCTGAGGTGGATCCACTGCCACCGGTGTTCTTGCTATTCATATTGACAAGCTCATATATGGATTGGGGATTATTACTACCGCCTCCAGTAAAACTTGGGTCGACATCTTGTCTATAATTCCGTCGGAAGAAATCAAGACTGATCAGTCTAAAAAGTTCACCTCGGAACTAGTTTAGCTCACTTAGCTTTAAGTTCATAAAAACAAGGTTTCTGGGCAAAAAATCGTCTTCAGACTTTAGGGATGCAAAGCGGGTTGAGACTTGAATGCTTACGCTGTTGAATTTTTTAGTTTGTAGCTCTTATTGTCCCACCTCTATCTTTCCTATCAGCCTTGTAAGCATAATTAAAAATTCAGTAAAGGATTGTTTCCCGGTAGTTCCCCCAACCATACACCCATACACGACGAACTTCCTCTAGAAAATCCTACACCACTCGCATACAGCAAAGTTCCGATAGACATTTTAAAACTGAATACTATAAGCGTTACAACTGCTTTTACCTATATAGCGACTCGGTTGCAGCCACCATCGATCTGGCGGGCAAAATCACGTGACTTAACATTTGGGCCCGCTCCGAGCGCTTAGCCCGATCGGGTCAGAAAAAACGCCACAGTTATCACGTGCAATTAGATAATTGCCCCTTTTGGACATCGCCGCCTCAACTCCCCCGACACGGCGCCGCTGGTTGCAGATTTTTGTAGAAGCTTTGCAAAGATTCATCTGTTTAGCATCAAAACATCGAATTAATGGACTATTATTATCGTCGTCTGTTCGGAAATGGTGCAGTTGCATCTAAGTTCCGTTTAGATGTATCGTCGTCAGTCAAACTGCGTTCTCTGGACATTCGTGAAGGGGGAAATCCCTCTCATACTGATTCAACCACCAAAGGTGTAGATGGAGTAACCTCTGAAGGGTCCCAAACTGGATTCGAGAACTCTGTAGGTAACAGAAACTCACCAGAAACTTCCCGTAATATGTCTGCTGCTATACCAGCACTAACTGCTCGAATACAGCAAAATCTGACCCAAACAATCCGACCCATCGAATCGGCGGACACTCATCATTCAAATAATTGTAACAGATGTTATAGACTTAAGAAGAAATGTCTGAGAGAGTATCCGAAGTGTTCTAACTGTCTGAAGTCAGGATCTGACTGTGAATACGTCGATAGAACCACGAAAAGACGTCGTCGAACCTCTCCAACTATGGCAAATGATGACGGTAAGGATGCCTTCATCCATATGGAAGGTGGTGAACCGTCGTCACTTGCAGTAAGTACTGAAGTCCACCAGGGGTCAGGTGATTCTTTTGGAGCAACTATTCTGAATTCTACAGGATCTGGTTCATCTGGTTCATCTGGTTCCTCCAGCACCAGAAGTGGTCTTGCTAGCCAATCTTCTACAGGAATGTCTATTTCATCACTTCTCTCCGATGACAAAGGCCGTTCATTTGTAGAAAGGATATCTCATAAAGCCTCTAGGGCTCCTGCTTCAGGTTCTAGCTCAACAGAACAAGAATATCTTAACGTAAGACCCATTGAAGATCCAGAAATCCCCACAAGAGCAGCACTTGCATTCTTCCATAATTATGGATCAAGATGTCCATTTATCCAAGAAACTGAGTTCTTGGATGCTCTCAGAGCCATAGATTTTACTCTGGAGACTATTGTGTCTACGGAAATGTACTTAGTTCTTAGTGTAGGTGCTCTTATTCATGATAAAACTAGTAATACTGGCTGGTTTGGGGTGTTCTTTAGTGAAAAGAGGATAATGGAGATAATCGATGTGCTTGATTTTTTGCTGGTGGAGAGTTTAAAGCTCTTGTTATTGCTCGTATTGTTCTGTGTCCATCTGTATAAGGAGGACATGCTGTGGGAATTGCTTGGAGTGTTGGTCCGTCAAGCAATCAAGGGAGGACTTTACAGAGAAGTAGAGGAGAACGAGAGAGCAAATTATGTAGAGAAAGAGGTTTCACCTGATAAAAACGATCTTGCAAAAGGGGATGAAGGTCTTAATGAAGATAAAGGAGGTCAACATGTTCTGGAAATCAGCCTGAATGATGTTCGAATAGAAAACAAAGACACAAGGAATATCGAAATCAATCAACAAGACGATTTGCTGTACTCAAAGCATGATAAAACCATTCACATTGAAGCAGACCTCCGTAGACGTATATTCTGGTCCATCTATAACCTCGACAAGCTCCTAAGTCTTGTTGTTGACGTACCTTCACAGCTTCCTCTGAATGATTTCATCACCATAAGACTCCCACAGAAGATGGCCCCGCTGATAAGTCCACTTGTAGAACTAGAAATTACCTTCAGCAAGCTTGTTGATCGACTTTTGAGCCTAAAATTAAGCAGTCGATTTGTAGGGGAAAATGGTAAAAGTGCCAAATCAGATGAGCTAAAGAGTCTTAGCTTGGACATTGAAAAATGGCGGGTTGGAGTGACCAAAGCTATTCATTCAAGTACATATCTGGAACCTGAAAGCTATGTAACGTTGGTTAATATTAATTATTACTACTTCTTGATTGAGATTGACCAGATTTCTCTGAGTGAATCATTCCAATTTACCCTTCAATACTTACTGAATCTGTTTACTTTAATTATCACCGACAATGAAGACCGGAATGATAAGAAACGGGGATTACAATTTGGACTTGGCACTGTTTTCTGGTATCTGCAACTTTTCAAAGTGGTTCATTATCTGCTTGCTTCGTTAAGTGATGTGGTTAAAGTGAAAGATGATTTAAATCGAATGGAGACCAGTTTAAAGCTTAGTGAATTTAACAGTAATTTGCAATTGATGGTGAATTTGTTCAAATATTTGAGCAAACAGAGTAGACACGAGGAAGAGTTTGGTAAAAAATTGGGTTTCTATAGTGGGCAATTGGGTCAATTAGCCCAGAAGATGATGCAATACTTGATGGTAGGGGGTGATAGAAGTGGAATTGTTGAAGAGGTTGAGAAGATTAGGAGAAGATTATCCGAAATGGAATAGAAAAGTGGGAATGAGAGACATAATGATGAATAAGATAAGAAGAAATAATGGGTGAAGAGATCAGAACGGATCTGATGAAATGGATAACAAGAACACGGTTGATGAAACAGACAACAAGATCGTAATAGATATACGAGGGGCAGATATATAGAAAGTCGACGATGGCTGATGATACTACAAATATTCACATTCAATGAAAAAATACTAAAATAGGTGTAGATAAATAGATGGAGAATGAAATTAGGGTTAGATGTAGATGAAATAGATGTAGTTGAAATAAGTGGAGATGAACATTTGAAATCTATTAGAACTATATAAAACATGAAAACTTCGAGTAAAAGAAATTTCCCAAAGACTCTCTGAATAGTAGTAAAAGTGTCCTTCACCATTCCCACCTGCTGTTCAAACAAAGTCCATTACTAAACGATTACCTATATAATGTCCCTCACTAAACGATAATCTGTATACTATTGCACAGACATTATCTGTATACACTATTGCACAGACATTATCTGTATACACTATTGCATAGACATTATCTGTATACACTATTGCATAGACTTTATCTGTTACTATTGCATAGACATTGGTGTGGTCTTGCATAGTAGTGGGCTTTCTCTCTTAACGATTATGTCCCATTTTTTTCATTTTCTAACATTACCTCTGCCATTTCTCAATCGGTTCCCACTTAGCTCCGATTCCTCGATTTGCCCTCGAATTTGACCAACATCAAATTTGAATTCCAACTCGAAATTGATTAGAGTTACATTGGAAGTATAGGTTGAACCTCCCCCAAATCCATTAGAAAATCATCCCAATGCCTCCAAAAGCCGACTGGGACAAGTATGTTGCCCCCGATGAAAACGACGACGCCAACCAGGACAACATAGTGCCTCTTTCCGAGGGAGATATTCAGGTGCTTAAGACCTATGGAGCAGCTCCTTACGCCACATCACTCAAACACATCGAAAAAGATCTCAAGGACATTGAAGAGCGAATCAAGACTAACATTGGTATCAAAGAATCCGACACTGGTCTTGCAGCCCCACATCTTTGGGATGTAATGGTCGATAAACAACGAATGTCGGAAGAACTGCCCCTCCAGGTCGCCCGGTGCACCAAGATTATCGAGGCAACTCAGCCTTCTACCCAGCCCCAAATGCTTCAAAATGCAGACAACAAGCTGAAATACGTCATCAATATCAAACAGATCGCCAAATTCGTGGTTGGTTTGGGTGAAAGAGTCCTGCCCACCGATATCGAAGAAGGCATGAGAGTTGGAGTCGATCGTCAGAAATACGAGATTCAACTTCCCTTACCTCCAAGAATCGACCCTTCAGTGACAATGATGACGGTGGAGGAGAAACCAGACGTCACCTATAGCGATGTTGGAGGTTGTAAAGAGCAAATTGAAAAACTTAGAGAGGTGGTGGAACTTCCTCTTTTAAGTCCAGAACGATTTGTAAAATTGGGGATTGATCCTCCAAAGGGTATCCTTTTGTACGGTCCTCCGGGGACAGGAAAGACCTTATGTGCTCGTGCTGTAGCCAACAGAACTGATGCCACTTTCATTAGAGTCATTGGCTCTGAATTGGTTCAGAAATATGTCGGAGAGGGAGCTAGAATGGTCCGGGAACTCTTCGAAATGGCCAGAACCAAGAAAGCCTGCATCATTTTCTTTGATGAAGTCGATGCCATCGGTGGAGCTCGTTTCGATGACGGTGCTGGAGGTGATAATGAAGTTCAACGTACTATGCTTGAATTGATCACACAATTGGATGGTTTCGATCCAAGAGGTAATATTAAGGTGATGTTTGCTACCAATAGACCCAACACTTTAGATCCAGCTCTTTTAAGACCGGGTCGTATTGATAGAAAGGTCGAATTTGCTCTTCCTGACCTTGAAGGAAGGGCTAATATCTTCAGAATTCATCTGAAAACGATGCTGTGTGAAAAGAATATCCGATGGGAGCTTATTCTGAGATTGTGTCCTAATGCTACCGGTGCTGAGTTACGTTCTGTGTGTACAGAGGCGGGTATGTTTGCAATTAGAGCTCGTCGGAAGGTTGCCAATGAAAAGGACTTTTTGAAGGCGGTGGAAAAGGTCATTAAGGGTAACATGAAGTTCCTGTCTACGAGTGAGTACATGCAATACAACTAGACGAACTAGAAGATATAGAATGAGGGGAGTAGAATGAATATAAGAAGCAAAGTGAAGATGTAGTGGAGAAGAGAAGGAAAGAAGAAGAGCCATGTTTTAGATCAGGACGTGGTCAGAAGTTAGCCATTGTAATTCATAATCAGTGCTTCATAGTCAGTGCTTCATAGTCAGTGCTTCATAGTCCATAGCCACTTCATAGCCACTTCAGGGCCAACCTCTTAAAATTGCCTCTAGAACTACCTCTAAGAGTCTTTAGCTTCCTACATCTGGCTACCTCTTTATTGTTGTTATTACATGTATATCATCATCTACCTCTATTATCTGGTCTTCCTCTTCCTCTTCCTCTTCCTCTTCCTCTTCCTTTCTTCACCTCTAATCATTCCCACCAGCTTACACACCCCATTCCATCAGTCTGACAACTTGCCAATATAGTATATGCGGGGATTTTCTTCTCTTCCTCCTCAGAACCCTCCAAACGGGCCTCCTTGGGTTTAATGCTGGTAAATATCTCCTGTTCCACCCGGAAACGGATCTTTTCATTGACGTCAAGAAACAATTCAGACTCCTCGTCGGGTCTCCAGACCCATGACTTATCTTCTGGCTGGAAACTACATTGTTCAAACAAGTAAATCTTAGGAATAAAGATCTCTTCAAAGAAATCTGTCTTAACTTTAATCCCCAGTTCTAAACATTCAGAAACCCATCCGGTCATTACTTCTCCTACAAAGGGTTTCCAAACAATTAGACGAAATTTGACCTCAACAAAGGCTGCCCCATCTCCTGGTTTCAATAGACCATCCTTTATATCCAAGATATCCCATATAGCTATCCCAAGTCCTAAATTGGGTACCACTTTATTACAATATTTCATGGAAATTTCATTGCTAATACTCTGGTTAATTGCAATATGGAAAGTGTGTGGAGGGATTCTAATCAAATCTGAGATCTCCGATAGTATAAACATCAGGGTCTAGTGGGCTACCTGAGCAATTGACTGCAACCTTTCCCCTAATAAGGCACTTATACCAGAGGGAACTACGATGCTTCGATCAGTCTCTCTATGCGATGAGGTCTCTTTTTATTTAAGATCCCTCCATTTTTTTTTTTTCTTCTTCACAACAATATTGATGATAACTTTTTTATTATTTCTTCCACTTTTCACTTCATCATCTATCAAGACCCAATTATCATTAGTTTAACCAACATTGTGGGATTAAACTGCTGGCCAGAGACATCCGGAAATCATGAACAAGACAAATAAAGTAAATAAACCTAAAATAAACACCTCCAAATCTTCAGATCGTCGCTTGGCCGCCGGAGGACAGGCTGCAAAATATTTACTCAGTAATCAGAAATCTGATGTCAAAAAATTACAGCATGAGGTAGGGAAAACGGATCGATCCAATAATTCTGTTAATAACAATGGGTATAATGGAACTAAAACTGTACAGAGACAAAAAGGTGACACCAAATGGCAAGATCTGACGTTAATGGAATGGGATCCTAAACATTTCCGCTTATTTGTTGGTAATTTAGGTGATGATGCCACCGACGAGCTACTCTATCTGGCATTTTCTCGCTACAAAACTCTAAGTAAAGCGAAAGTACCAATGGACAAAAAGAGTGGTAAAAATAAGGGTTACGGGTTTGTAGCGTTCGTTAGTGCTGATGACTACATGAAAGCGTTTAAAGAGATGAACGGGAAGTACGTTGGACATCATCCAGTGATGTTGAAGCGGGCACAGACTGAGATCAAGCCGGTAAAGAAGGCTAACACCAGAAGGTAGAAGAAGTATAATGGAGAGAAAATATTGAGCACCAGAAATACGAGTAGAATAATGATAATACAAATGATAATACTAATGTTGGCACCAAGGGTGTGTAATTAAAACGAGGAATAAATTATTTTCGGATTTGAATAACCAGTATTTAAACGTTTAAATATCTCTCTTAAGCTACTTTCAGCTCCATTCGAAAATTCTCGCTCTATAGGAATTTAAAAAGTGTCTCACTTTCACGAACCACTTCTTCTAGTGTTAGAGTCAACGAATTCTCACTTTTACTCTGTTTATCCCACATATTTCAACACAAGTTTCCGCCGTATTTCTCAATAATCTCACTTAAAACCCCAGAATATCATCAGTTTCCCTCATTTTCATCATTTTTCATCAATTTTTCGAAATTTTCGTCTCCAAACTTTCAAATTCTTTTCGCTTGTCTTCTATTTTGATCATTTCCTCCCATATGTCTCCTGCCATTTTAAGAACCACTTTTCTACCTTCCCATTTATAAAATTTCACCTTTCACCACCGATTAAAGATGCTAGTACTTCGGCAAGTAAGAGCCTTGCCATGGTCACGAGCATCTTCTGCTCATGTTGGTATCTTCATACGTGCAAATAGTAATCTCCCCTCGAATTTTGACCCGAAAAGAGATCTCCCTTCAAAGGGAGAGTGGAAACATCTCAAACATCACATCCCAGGCGAGTCAATCCAAAAGAACGATATCAAATCTAGAGTCCCCAAGTTCCCTTTGGGAAAGGAGATTGTCCCTACACTCTTACCACGTCCAGGTGTTCCCCAGGTGAGTGATAATTTCACGTTCCGACAGGTTTTATCGGTTTTAAAACGTAAAACTAAACCAGAACTAATTTATGAAGCAGAGCCCCATCGATTATACTTTTTAGCCCTGGTTTGTATGGCAGTGGTGTTTACAGCATATGGTCTTGTATTGCTAGAGTATGGTGTATTCGAAGCTGGTGAAACCTACAAGGAAAACCCACAAGAAGCTTCAGAACTGATCAGAAATCAAGATTATATTGTTAACCTTGGAATCTATCTGATTCCTGGAGCAATGTTGATCTGGTTTGGATGGCAGGCTGCTAGATATCCTACTCGTCTCGTTAGAAGAATATGGTATCTTCCAGGTCCCAAAGAGCATATTAGATTCACCCTGTACCCATTTTTCCCCGGTAGACCTACACCAGTTTATACGGTTCCATTAGAGAATCTTGTTCGTAGCAAGAGGGCTAAGGTTTGGACTGGACGTGGGTTTTATGGAACTGCTGATAACTCGCTGTTTTTCTTCGTTTTGAAAGAATTGGGGGGTAAACTGTGGGTGGTAGATCGTAAAGGCTTTTTCTGGGGTGATGGACGAGTTTTCGACGTGCTTTTCGGTAAGGAAACGTTAGAAGAGGCAGAATTAGGGATTCCATATGATGCTCAAGTAGGTCTTTTGAATCGTGGCATAAAAAAGAAGCAAGAAGAGCTCAAATCGAAGCACGGTATCTTCTGGAAGTATAAGCTTCAAGCACAGGATATGAAAAAAGACTTTCAAAAGGTTACTGGGTGGGGTAACGTAGGAGAGAGTAAGAAATCGATTGAAGATAAGCCGAAAAAGTATAATGGGTTGTCCAAAAGGAAGTAGAAAGAGACTGTAAATAGATATTTTAGATGACTTGAAAAAGCATTACATAGTATAAGATAAGATACAATTTAGTATTACACAGGATGATAGGCTGATGGGGAGAAAGAAGCAGGCTGATGTGGAGAATGAAACGATGTAATTCAAGTTTAGTAGTGATGAGTATTGAGTCATTTAAAAAGCTGATGTAGCATTGACTATTGGTAGAAGATCGGGCAATGTGAGCCAAAGTAGTATGGAGCCAATGTGATAATGAGCCAATGTGATAAAGAGCCAAATAAGATATTGATAGCAACTGGAAATAATCGATGGAAAGTAGCGAAAAAGGAAAAATCATACAATAGACTGGCCGAAAGGATCAGAGCGATTGAACGGAAAAAATAGACCATTAGGCTATTCGTACTAGTATAATTAAAGTGATGTAGAAAAAATATCCACGTGAAACTACAACTTGTACAAAATAATGATAGCTCAAGTAAAGATAGGCTTTAATTATGGTAACGATTAAGCAACACTAGAAAATACCGAAATGGATGCAAAATTAAAGCTGCTGAAAATGCCGATGGGCGGACATTAGAAGACAATAGGAAACCAGCGACAACGGTGACGGAATACGTGGTAAACTAAATACGAATTGATATTATTAGAAGATTATTTTTGTTAATTTCTTACCCAATTGATATATTTGATACCAATGGGTACAACATCAGCAAAGTAATAAAAAGGTTATCAACAAATATCAAGAAATACGAGTATTGCCCAAAAGGGATACGTCGAAGGAGTAGAAAATATAATTGGAATAACACTGAAATCAAAAGGAAAACAGGAAAGCATGAACCAGACGATATAGAATACAGTTGAAAGATAGTAGAAAGATAGTAGAAAGATAGTAGAAAGATAGGAGACAATAATCCATCAGTAAATCAGAGTTAATTTTGAAGGGATGGAAGGAATGTAGAAAATAAGTAAAGTAAGACCTGTTTTTTATCAGTCGGTAAATACGAAGGTTACGCTAATTGTGTAAAATATAAAACCCTCTTCACCTAAAATAATAGACATGGACACGGAATACAAACAGAGCAAGAGGATTGAAAAAAAGAGAAAACACAGCAAATTTAGCTGATCTTCTTGGATATCTACAGAGCTCGCCTACTAAAAGGTTGTCTTTTAGTTGGCTATCGACCGATCCTCTTTTGGGCAATCGTGATCGTTAAAAAAACCATTCTTGGTTCCAAGAGTTAAGCACTGTTGAAATTTTAGACAACAGAAATCTTACAGCTCTGAAGCAGATGTGGTTGAAATGCAAGAGGTATTCGATATTGAGTAAAACTAGGAAAAGTTCGACATTACGTACAATCTCTTTTTATTGATGTTGAGGAAGCATGAGCGGTTAAGAGAACGAGCGCAGAGGTATCATTAATGCTGCACAAACAGTGCATGGAGAAGCCTTTGGCTGAACCAAGACAATGCAGTCAGAAAGCATCAAAATTAACGCAGACTGAAACCTGGTATCCTCAATAGATATTTTACTTCAACAATGTTACAGTTGGAGTAGTTGGGGTAAGAAATGCACCCCCCTCAAAAAAAAAAAGATTCGCAGACGATGAAAGTGCAGATGCACTGCAAGCGAGCTGAAATGCAATATCAATGAAACAGAACATGTGCAGTTAAAATAGAAGTAGTAGAAGCAACTTAAAATTAGACTGATGACGACGAAGTTTAAACCTATTAATAGGTTCCCTCAACTATGCTGATCGAGAGAAACAATATTACCGGAATGAAAAAATTATAGATTATGAAGGGCTACAAGCTTTTATAACAAGATCTAGATCTTAAACTAGACGCCTAAATTAAGGTTTTGTCTAATTCGTCGGTGCTAAACTAATTAACGGGAATAAGGATCGTGAAAGAGTTGCAGGCACGCACATAAAAGTCGAAGTGTTCAACTACTGTGAAATAGCAGGAAAGAAGTGGGCAGATGTTTTGGCCCGGTTGGGATACGGACGTAATTTTGGAGAAATGTCGTTTCTTCTGCAATTAGATCACGTTGGTACTACCAGTACTAGAAGTGCCAATGTTAGAACGGTATCTTCACGTGATATGATCGTTTTAAGACATGATATACTCGAGGAGTTATGTGGAACGTATGGAAAGTTGGTAGCGAATAATATCTTTTTCCAAGTGTAATCGTCCGCCCGGGCTTCTACATATATTACAATAAAATTATTACCAGGAGAACCGGGTATAAAGTAAAGCACAAAAAGCGAACAATAGAGGGCTACAAACCTTTCGGAAATGCAATCAGAAACCCGCGAGAGAAGGTGAAGGATGCATGTAGAGTGATCGATACGGGCTATTGATACGGGCGATAGATACGACTTGTTGGTGCGGAGTAGCGAAGGAGCGCTAATGCACTTTTAGGCAGATGCAAATGCACAAAACAATAATTTGGGTGGTTTTATGTATGTTGCAGATGGAGAATAGGACAGCATTTTTTGACACTGGTAGCCAAAGTAGAAGTCAACCGCAATATGCCGCATTATTTGAGTTGAGTACATTCGATAGGAAGCTCCATGCATTGAGCTAATTAAACAAATGATGAATTTGTTGGTAGAATGTCCAACGGAGGGAGAGGTTGGGTTAAGAGTAGTAGTAGGAATTTTATGGATGGGGCAGTAGAAGAATATAGAGATACATGGAGAATGTAAGGGGAGTATTGCCATTTGTGTATGTAGAGGATGAAGTGAGTCTAGTTTCTGTGGGTTTCGACCATCAGTTAGTCGAGAAATGTATCCTTCGGCCGGGGTTGGTTTTCGGAGAAGCGCGCAGAATACCGAAAATAGGTGATTAATCTTTGAGACGATGAGACAGAGATTGCGAAGTAGATTGATAGGAGGGGATTGATAGAGCGGGAGTTAATAGAGAGGAGATTGAAAGGGAGAGGGCCTGATAGGAGGGATTTGATAGATCGAAAGAAAGAGAGATTTAACGACCTAGACAGTGTAGAAGCCACGAGAATCGAGCAAACGAATCTAGGAACAGTCAACGAGTTCTTACATCAAGACAATTCAAGGTGAAGTGATGTGCACCAGTATGTCCTGAGACTCAGGAGGTATACTCGAGTTTTGCATCACCAGCGCGCGTCCTCTCGGCCCTTGTGGTCGGTGGTCGCGATTACACCAAAACACGGGCAGGAGCCCCGTCATAACGCCTCCACGTCGAATGTCAGTTCATGAGTATGAAGCGTGAGATGAAAGAAGTAAAGTGGGACGCAATTGAACATAATACCAGCAGCAATAGTTGGATTGACACCCGAGACCCAGATATAAATATTGTATGTATCTAAACAACAAAGCGATGTTGCAGTGTTGCAATAGTACAAAAGAATTGCGCCACCACCAATGAACTCTTGGGACCGACTTCGGTCAGATAGACCAAAAACTTAAGAAGCGTACGCGCCATCGTACAGAAATTACAGTAAGTACATACATCATCAACAGTGTTCATCAAAATACACCATCATACACCAACCCACATCAACAACCAGGGTCGACCATCATCAAAATATACAATATTACACCATCACATAACGACATACAACGACATACACCACCTCACATCAACCTCTAATAATAATTAAATTGATACGTAGTCCGTTAAATTAACCCTTCCTCATTTTCCATTGCTGCAACCACTACCAAGAGCATGTACCGTGCCCGTAAGACTACTTGTTTCAATCGCTATAACCAACATCTCACTCCCTTAAATCCTCATTTCACTCTCCATAACCATAATTATTCGTATTTGACCTTTGAAATCCTTTCCCCTGTCCTTCAACCTCCTTAAACTATCCTCCTCTCCTTCTCCGGCCCATCCTCCACTCCTGCTTAGGACCCTTCTCATCTGTGGCAATATATTCTGTGCAATTTTCGCCCAGGGTTAATTTCCGATTATTACCCTATTAAACCATTTTGTCCGGGTAACTGGACCTCCCAAGGTGGCAATCGTCGACTTTTTCTTCCCCTCGCGCGCCCCCTTATCATGAAGCGCACTGTTGGCAATTTTAGCAACGGTTTTTCTCCATTAGACGTTGCCGCTGTGTAGAAAGCAGTGGTAATTTGGCATTTTTAACATCTAACAAGACTTTCATACCCTCCTCGGGCTCGTGCCACAACTACCTTGTACCAGTTGCCCCAGTTATAAGTCCTTAACACCCCCGATTTTTCCGCTTTCTCCCGTTTGTGAGTCTCGACCGAAACAATCCATTTAGGTTGTCCCAGACCCTCGCTCGGCCCCCCTAAACACAGTTGCCTCTGTACCCCCTCAGCAGCATCGTGAACACCTCTCTATTCAGTAAGAAGGACTTCGTGTTATTACGTACATAATCCCTCTTCACACTGGATTATATTGCCAGTTGCTTCACCTCCGTCCGTCTTCACCGCCGCCGCCCCTGAAATAGTGAAAAATAATCATGGCCGCCCTGTTGTTACAACAAAAACGCAAGCACACAGAGCTTGGCGATATTACCAACAACAATGACATGCGTAATAAGCGATCTAAACAGACAACCCTGCCCATTTCAAGAGCCACTCGGCTGCTGCATCAACCTCAACAACAGAGACTGCCCCTGCCCACCGATATTGCAGACATGGATGGCGTTAAACATCCTCGGAAACAGGTGACATTTGCCGCCCTGGGTGCCGCCAAAGATGGCATCGACAAACCATATCATGAATCGCCGTTACTCACTCCCAAAGAGGAAGAATACGACGAGGAGTATGACAAGAAATATGACCACAAAATCAGCTCCGTTATCGACCTGTCTGTGCCAACACACGAATATGACGCTGACTTGGATAAGAATGCTGATTATTTGGCCCTTCTGCTGACTTTACGACTTCTTCACACCTCGAAAAATCGTATTCATTCACAAATAGTGTCACTTTCTCAGCTTTTGGATTTCCATGCCAATAGTGCTTCAAAAGAAGATGTCATTGACTTTGTAATGAAACTAATAGGCAATGAGTTGGATCTTCCGGGCCAAAATAAGATCATTAAAACCCCAATGATTGACTGGTCTCGATATCATCTGGCCCTTAACATCAGCAGTAATTGGCATTCACAGGCCGAGGACCCGCCAATGTTTAAAACACTCAATTTGTTTGAGAAATAATAGATGAAGGAGAAGTTTCAAGGGTATAGTGGGTGAAATGAAATGGTAGTGAAATCTTTGGCCAACTGACGAAAATGATAAGAAACTTCTATAGGTTGATTTTCGATCCGTTTGGACCAAAGTTCCATTATGACTCAGATAACCACTGTAGGCCTATATTTCGTTCTCCTGGGAAAGGTTATAAGAAAGGAAACAGAAGACTGTTTTCTTATGAAAAATAAGGAGTTTGCAACGTGACATCACGATTCAGTCAATTGTTTGCTTGCTCTACGGTTTATGGGATGGGTATATCGATGTATATAGCAGAAAATGAAAAACATTAAGAACAAGTGTAGTAGAGTTGGAGGTAGTAGAGATGGAGGTAGATAGAGACATAGAGATGATAGATATTGATATAGATATAGATGCAGAAGAAGGTAGTGACACGTATATCCCTGCCTTCCTCTTACTGTCGTCCTCTACATGATTCATTTCACAACCTTAATTCCTTTCGTAAGCTACTTCTTTACATCTTCCAAGGCTTCAGACTTACTGTCCTTGGATACATCGCCGCCCACCTTGACGTCCACAACATCGACGTCCTCAACATCCTTACCACCCTTGACATCCTTTGCATCCTTATCTGGAACTGCCGGTGGCGCAGCAGCAGCCTCCTCTTCTTCGCTATCAGTGACCAAGAAAGCATCAGAGTTGGCCTCTTCTGTGCTCAAAGGTTGCCACTTCTTGTTGCTAGTAGGCTCAGTGAAGCTATCACTTTGTTCAGGGGCTGCTCGACGCAGTGGCAAAGCTGGAGCATCGTCATCATGGTCGTTTAAACTGATCCGATTATGGAAATCCGTGGGCAAGATTTCTGGGTCCTCGTCGAAACGGTTATTGGGACGTTTATTGTACAGAGATCCACCCAATGCTCCAAATAACTTGGGACTGTTATTCGAAGGTCGGGTAGGACGTGGTGGTTGTTCTTCTTCCTCTGGACCATCCAGAAACTTCTTTGCAAGTCCAGTTACCCATCCATTAAGGGTTGTCTTAGCTTCTTCAAAGCCCTGGGTGAATGTTTCCTTGATTTGCTCAAAATCGTCTCCACTATCAAGGTCCTGCTGATCTTGACCCAGGGGATTTTGCCTCCTAGCCCCATCTCTTCTTCGTTGGTTATCCTTTCTCAGACGTTGCCTCTGGCGTTCCTCCCGTTCAAACTCCTGCTGGAGTCTTCTGGCAAGCCTTTCGTCTTCATCTGCTTGTGATACTGCTGCTGCTGTGTTTGAATTGGTAGCTGCTGGAATCGCCGTTGGGACTGGGATTTCTACTCCAGATGATGGGTCCAGATAGTACAATAAAGCATTAAAAGCAGGGTCCAACTGGCCCAGCGAGGCAATCAATACGGTGGTTATAACTGAGTCATCTACAGCGGGGAATGCCAGCTTCAATTCAGCCTTGGCTTGTGTTCTAGGTGAAAGAGGGCGGGGTGGCGGCGGTGGAGCGTTCTCTTCTTGTTCTGGATCGTCAATTTTTGGGTCAGCAATGGCAATTGAGGATTCTTTCTTGTCCAGGGAGGCGGTATCAGTGACCGGTTTTCCTTGAGACTCATTTGAAAGCTCAACGGGCTCTTGAGCAACAACTTTAAGCTCTTCTTTGGCCATTGGTAAGGGTTAAGGAAGGGAGTAAGGA
>JAJLUZ010000043.1:0-87678 GCA_030570095.1 Kurtzmaniella quercitrusa | reverse complement strand
ACACCCATACACCCATACACCCATACACCCATACACCCATACACCCATACACCCATACACCCATACACCCATACACCCATACACCCATACACCCATACACCCATACACCCATACACCCATACACCATGCATGTTCGGATTAATTATACACTTAATATTTCCTTTCAATTTGCTAAATATTGTCAATTGCTTTTGCTAAACACTTATTGGTACAGTATATATAGGTCATATGTTTTCTCTCTTTATTTGCTCTCATTTTATGTACTCTTAGCTTCCAAAATACTGTTTATTGATGTTATAATTGATATCTGAGTTACTTGCGTTTCAACGAGAAGTTAAACTTTGGATAGAAATATAAGAAGTGAAAATACCACTGATTAATTCTATATGTTTACCTTGATTATTTGGATTTAGAGTTATGAATCACCCACTTAAGCTAACAAGGTAAAACATTGGCACTTCCTTGTTAAAATTCACAACATTCTCTAAAAGTTTTTGGTTGATACATAGATGCACTGTTACATAAGAACCGCCTGCCTGCATACTTGAGATAATTAGTCTTATCTATCACTTGACTAAAATCATTGACATGGTAGAATCAGTGTTGATCGTGGGGTGCGGCGTCTTCGGACTTTCAACTGCAGTAGAACTTTCAAGCAAGGGTTATAGTGTCGTGGCAATTGATGGATATGCGATCCCATCTCCTTGGTCAGCTGCTAATGACTACAATAAAATTATCAGATCTGAGTACAGTGATTTATTCTATAGTGAATTATCTTTGGAAGCTATGGAATCTTGGAGAAATGATAAAGAACTTAAAACAACATATAATGAGTGTGGAAGGGTTTCAATAACCCCCAGTCACCACAAAGGAAGAATAGAATACGAAGCAAAGGGTAAAGAAAATTTGAAGCGTCTCGGTCATGGAAAATGTATTGAATCATTCGTAGGATCTTCCCAATTTGGAAGTAAATTCAAACTATTTTCTGATAATAAGTACGAACAGTCAACAGTTTTTACTTACAACTCAGAATGTGGATTAGGTCATGCTTCCAAGAGTCTTGAAATCATGGCTAAAAAAGCTAAAAGGCAGGGAACAAAATTTATCTTTGGGGGCGCTGGACATGCAGTTAAGGTTATGGAAAGAGATGGAGAGACGATTGTCTTGACCAAAAATGGCCAAGAGTATACTGCTGATATAATAATCATATCAGCAGGTGCTTCCACCCCAAATATTATCAACTTAAACCAGCAAACTTTTGCAACGGGGTTGTTTGTCAGTCATATTAAGCTTTCAGAAAAAGAATATCAAAAGTATAAAGATATTCCTATCATATTTAGTGCAGAAGAGGGTTATTTTTTTCCTCCAGATCCTGAAACCAAGATATTAAAAGTATGTATTTCTACAGTTGAGACATACAATGAGGTATTTGACCAATTTGGGAACGCAAATTCTTTACCACGTTTTAAAAATGAGTACCCTAATGATGCAATACCTCAGCGATTTATTGCAGATGTGTCTAAATTATTATCCAAAACCTTACCGGAATTGGCATATCATGAGGTAATTGATTCCAAAATATGTTGGATTAGCGATACCGGGAATTCAGATTTTTTAATTGACAAGGTTCCATTTTTGAAGAATACCTTTGTAGCTACTGGAGATTCAGGTCATGCTTACAAATTTTTACCAAACATTGGAAATTATATTCGACAACGGATTGAAGGGACTTTAGATAAGGAAATAACCCAGAAATGGAGTTGGAAAGCCAGTTTTAATAGAAATATCAATTGGAGGGTTGATAGATTTCGGTTAAACTTATCGGACAATGATAACGGGAACGATGAAGCCAAGAGTACCACTTTAGGTAGTTGATTAGACGATTTAAGATTTATCGGTTTGATGAGATTGAATATTTTTTGATCTGATTAGTTCTAATAATGCCAATTAATTAGATCAGTTAATCAATAATATGACACTTGAATAAAGCACATTGTAGACAAAAGTTTCCTTTTTGAACGTTTGAGTGAATCTTGGAAAAGGGTCGCATTTGCGCAGTGATTGATTCAATTAGGAAGGTTAAATTGGTACTTGCGACAAGCGAAAAAAAAGTCTTGACGAAGGTTGCAATATATAAGATGGTAAAGATTGACGATTAAAACAGCATCAATTCAATTGGTAACAACTACTCAACAACAACAACTAACAATGGCCGCTCAACAAGTTAAGACTCAAACCTCCACCCAAGCTTCTAAGAAGGATTCCGCCTCTAAGGACAACTGGATTAAGGTCAACAGTAGAGGTTACACTCCATTGCACTGTGTTATCGCTTAGATAGCCCTTTGCTGTGGGTAAATGATCCTAAGGACTTGGGTAAGACTATGCTGAATTTTGGGAGTAGCAGAAAATCTTCAAGTTATTTCTATGATTAGTCTTATATTAATACACATTTCCCCACAAAATATTGTAGGTATTAATACAAAACCCTCTTGACATATTTTCGCAGCATCTATTTTTTAACGATTTATTCGAGTTTTTTTTTCGCAAAGGATTTATTTTGGAGAGAACAGAAAAGAGATATTACCAAATAACTAGCAATTGGTACCTGCTACTGTGGGTCCCACCTTGTGGAAGCAATTCCAGAAGTATTTGCTGATAAAAACTGTCTAATATGGGATAGCAATGAGTAGCTGATTTGTTATCAAAGGCACGGACATACAACAGAAGCGTTAATATCGAGAGATAATCTAGAGCTCTGATATCTTCACTATTAATTGGGTGAACAAGCATAGATTCATTGTAGAAAGATCTCCCTTCTACTTTTCGTAATATAAACCTGTAACAACAGATCATTTAAAGAACAAAATCACTTAATCATGGTTCATTGTTCATCGAAAATTATCAATCCAAACATTTTCTGATAGTCTTTGACTATATCCCTCTTGATCCTTAGGGTCAACTTTTTTCTTAAATTTTTCATATACAATCATTTTCTTTCAAATTTCAAATTTCAAATCATCATGGCAGATTCAAATCAAGGTATCATACAAGCCATTAATCTGGCACAGTACAGACAAGCTCAGGTGCTAATACAAAAGAAAATCAAAAAATACCCTACAAAGTCTTATTACCATGCATTGAATTGCTTGTGTCTATTGAAGTCAGGGAAGGAAAGTGAGGCAGTCACTGAAGCCAACCAATTGAAGAGCAAAATTCCAAGTGACCCTGATACCCTCTTAACCCTCGCTGATGTATTCAATGAGGTAGGAGATCATCAAAGTTCACGTCAAGTGTATGAAAATGCGGTGAAAAAGTACCCTAGTCATGATTTGATCTATCAGTGGTTCTCTAATGCTCTTAGTAGAGGTGACATCAGAACCCTCCAAAAAGCGACCATGTCACTTCAAAAAGTTAAAAAATCTCTTCAATACACTTATTGGGCAGCTTTCGCTTACATTTTGGTATCAGAGTTGCCTGATGCCACTGTGCCTGAGAAAACTTTATACCCTAAGATTGCCATTAAATTGATTCAAGATCTTAAACCTCTGAATGAACAACAAGTATTTGTTCATGTGAAATTGCTTGACAAAAATGGTGATAAACTTGCGGCAATCAAACTTATCAAAGAATTTTCTCAAGGCAAAACATATGATTTAGAACTTCAAATATTACTCATACTGTACTTGAATGACAGTGAGGATTGGGAAGAACTTGCAGAAGTATGTGAGCAAGTTCTCTTTACCAACAAAATGGATGACTTTGACACATGGAAATTCCTCTTAAAAGCCTTAACAAAATTAGACACTTCATCTGAAATCATCCATGAAAAATTGAACTCAGTATCTAGTCGTAATTCTTATTTGGCCCGTATTGAATACGGTATATTATCGGAGGATCAAGAGTATTTTGATCAATCTCTTATCAATTACTATGAAAAATTCAAAGTAAAATTATGTTGCTTTAATGATTTGAAGTATTATCACAAATCTTCCCTTTTCGATAATAAAACTGTTTTAGAGTTGATCAGGAATTGTTCATCAGGATTCCATTCAGACGATGATTTAAACACTCATGTCAACAATCAAAAGCTTAAATTTTTACTTGGAGACAATATAGTTGACATTGTAGAGGAAAATTTCACTTTGTATCAAAAATTCACTCCATTATTGAAAAAGAAGGAGACAACTGATTATTTTGCTGGGGATGAGTTTATATTGATGAATGTTCAATATATTTTGCAAAATGAGGATTTCCCGATCGCTTGTTACAAAGCGGTAATACTACTCGAACATGCAATGTCTCAAGACAAACATGAATCTAGATTGAAATTGATGGCAATGAAAATTTATAATTACCTCAATTTAAGAGACCTTTCCATAAAATATTATCAAGACTTGAAGATTAAAATGATTCAAAGTGATACATTGGGCTATACGATCAATTCGAGAATTTCTAGTTTGAACCCAACTGCAGAAAATTGTAACACGTTGACCAATATTCAAAAATTTTATCTTACTTGCGTTGAAGAGGTTGATGAAAGTTTAATTAATGCCTTTGATAAAAACACTTTCAATAAACTCAAAGGTTTCATTGAGTTTGGTCAAAGAATCAATCACTCAATTGGAAAATGGATCAATACTCTTGAACTTTCAAGAGTAGCAAAAGCAGTGAGAAATCAACAAGTACAGAAATTTTGTCTCGAAGCAATTAAAGTAGAGAATTTACATCTTCAAAGTACTAATACTAAAACTGAAGAAAATAGGGATTTCACTTCGGTGTGGAAATTTGGAAAAAATGACCAAGATAATGAATTGGAACAAAAATTATCGGTTGGACCAATTATTGGAGAAGTTTATTTGAAAGCATTTTCAATTATTAATCTTATATTAGAGGAACCAAACTCCGCCAGGGCCACTTTACTATTGTCACAACTTAACAAACTTTCCATCACAGATAATGATTTTACAACTGGTGAAATTTGGGTGATTAAATTATATATTGCCTTGTTTAAGCTTTATTTGGTTAACCCAAAAAACACTGCCGATTCCAACTTTTTGATAAAAAATTTACAATTGAATTCAATTAAACCATTAAGATCTATTTCTCATCCATGGGAATCTAACCATGTAATTTTGTTGATTTATGAATTTTGTAAAAATGTCATTCAATATACTGCTTTACATCAATTACCCAAAGCCCAATCTTCAATTGCTGGAGATATTAAAAAGAACGTCCAACTGCTTCTCTCCGATTTACGAGATTTTGAACCCCCTATGGAAAACATTACCCAGATTAAAGACCAAATAATAAAATGGGATGTCATTAGTAAATTAGAGGTGAACACTAAAGATATTTTTGAAAAGATTTCCGATTACCAAAGAATTTCTACTAAAAGTAGGAAAATAGCTTAATTTTTAAATACTTGTATATACACACGGTCACTTTCAAGATAGACAAATAGTCCATCCAAATTTAGATGTAATTTCGTACCAATCTATGCACAAAACACCATCAGGATTTAATTCCCAAACTTCCTCTATTATTTTCTTAATCACCTTGATATTTGAATGATACCAAAGATTTTTCTCGTATTGTTTTAACAAATTCATAATTTTGGCTCGATCAAAATCATATACGCAATTAATTCCAGCGATCAAAAATGGTAATTTAATGCCACATTTTACATCAGAATTAATTAGAAATCGTAAAAGATTAATCAGTTTATAAACGAAAATTTGGATTTCTGGAGTTATTGGAGCATGCCTCTTGACTGCCATTCTCAAATAAATTTGTGATATAAATTGATATAATTCAAACAAAGACATGTGATCTTCAAGCATTGATTTGGGAATTTTCGCTAAATCCTCAGGCCTTGGAGTCAGTCGAGCCATTTCAGAATCTAATTCGAGCAGGGAATCAACAATAGCGTTTAATTGTGCTGTAGTTTGATAATTATTAAGTTTCCCGGGTACTTCTAACAAATGATATTTTTCTCGAGCTTTGACCCCCAAATTTATACAATCAGCAAATAGACAAAGCATGGGTTTCGTTACACCTTGAAGAGTTCCAACCCCTTGAAAATGATCCATAAGAATAGTTGCTGGGAAAAAAGTTCCATTGTAATTTACCAGAGAACTATGTAAATCATGATGAACTAGATTAACGGCAATCCATTTTTCATCATCCAGTAATTGAGGTGGAAAGTCTCCATTGTTACATAATTTATCATATAATCCCAGTTTTCGAACAAATTGCTTCACTAATTCAAACAAATATTCCCAATCTGCCACACAATTATGAATAATATGAGCTTCCATCAATATTATATAACTTATTATGGCATCTATATAATCTTGATCATTTGGAACGAGTAAAAGTGCATCAATCATTTTCAAAGTTTTGACGATTTTCGTTCGTTTACACTCATCACCATCTGGCCCACCCATCATTATTCCGCCTGCGGTAACGATAGCCTGAAGTACGGCTGAGCTTTGTTCAGCTCTTTTCAAAAACAGAGTTAAATATTGATTATCCTCCTCTTCCTTTACAATTGAAGTTATTAGGGCATTAGCATAAAAATTTTGGAAATATATGGTTTCTTTAGGGTCAAGAAATGTAGTAATGTTGGAATAATGATTGAGAACTTCCAGGTCAATTGAAAGAATCGTAGACTCTTTGGATGAAGACAATGAAGATGACGAAGTTGAACCCATCGGTGAAATAATTGAAGTAATATTTGATCTACTCAGAGGAGGATAGGTGGTAGTTGACTCAGTAGTAGTGGAATCACTCAAGGTTGCAGCAGCGGTATAGAAATCGATATCACCCAGATGAGATTCACTGGAATTAAACTTCTGACGCTTGGGTTTGACAATGGAGGGGGTCATAGTTGAAACTCCCTTATGGGTTTCCACCACTCGAGCGGTTAACGATTGGGGCAATTTTCTCCATACACATGGGCTTTTCCGAGCAAAACATAGCCCACAAACGGGTTTTACCTCATCACACTTCTTTCTGCGCTTCCTACAACTGAAACAGCCTGTTCGGGAACGGGTAGAAACCCCAACAAATTCATATTGCCGGACTTTGGCCTCCAGCATCGGGTAGCGTAATTCAAAATCGGCAACTCGCGAAATAAGCGCCGCCGGCGCGGTTAGTTGACTTTTAAGTAGAGAGATGAGCAGAAGACACAAATTGTAGAGAAGCTCGGAAATAATAGACACATAGGGGTGTTGATCGATTAGAGGTGAGAGATTCCAAGACTTTGAGCCATGGTCTCAAACTGCCTCTTCCCTTGATGTACCAAATACTTTCGTTGTTGCATATCCTCGACATGTTTCTGACTGGCAAACTCAGCTCTGGCGAATTCCATCAAATCTTTTCTTTGATGAGTTTTATAGACAGCCCTAGCAATCTGACGATAAAGACTAATTACTTCTCTTCGGAAAATAAATTCATCTAGAGATAAGACTGGCTTCAATTGTCTTTTGAATAACATGCTTGAATTATGGATCAATCTGACTTTGTTCATGTTCATGTTCATGTTCATGTTTGAAGAATGTGGAGAAAATAAAAATTCTACCACCACCAAAGAAATTTGTGGCATGGAAATTTATTGTGATAGTAAATATATCTTATAACATTTTGCTGTTTAATTATATGTTTATAAATGAATGTATGTATGATTGTTTGATACTACTATCGTTAACAAATTCTCTCACTTTAATTTTTACTTCTACTTTGCTACACGTTCTATTGGTATCAATGCATTATTGCAGCTGAGCTGCTTCAGGAAATAATATTCTCCATCTCAATTTAAATAAATTTGGGATTGATTTTAACCAAACAAATGAATCCCCATTTGGTTGTCCATGTAATTCCCTTAATTGTTGTAATAATGGATCAGAAAATTTCCTATCATTCTTAATCTCATCAGGTTTCATAATTTCCATCTCTTGAACATTCACTTGACTTTGAACTCCTTCTACTTCCTCATCTTTTTTATCTTCATTTGCAAAGTATTTAGATTCAATTTCTTTGAAGATTTTAGTTACTTTTGCAAGATGTTGTTCTTTCAGGAGACAATTGGGAAATTCTCTAGAGTAAATTTCATAACTTTCAATACATTCCCAACAAACAAATTCTTTATATGATGATGTTTCCCTTTTTTCGTTCCGTTTATTTATAAGGGCACTTAATTCATAAAGTGGTTTATCGCACAATTCACAATAATTGAGAGATTCAGTTCCAGGGATTTTCCCGAAAACCCCTTCAAACTCTTCTAAACATGATCGATGTAAATTCAGCAGATTTAGCAGCAGAGTAAATACCAGCCCCACTGATGGACGAGAGAAAGTAGATGAAAATTCCGACCCACTATGACTTGAAGAATTCTCAAAATCCACCAGTGATGATCTTAAATTTCCTCGAACATCTTGTGTTCTGGTTGGAAGTATGTCAGATTTGATAATTCCAACATCTTCATGCAATTTTTCTTTAAATGTAGCTAATGATTTCTTTCGATGAAGCCTTTCATAATCACTAGTATTTCGATATATATAATCCTCTACGAGGACAATTGGATCTTCTGTTTCACCTTCTTGATAACTTTCATCAATAAAATCTCCATCATTCTCTTTTGTATCATCATAATCATCAATATCATCAATATCGTCATCTTCATATTGCTCACAAATTTCCGGATCTTCCACTAAATTGACATCAATTGGATTATTCATTACCAATGTGGTATCTTCGATGAAGTTTAATTCTTTTGTGATGCTGTTAGCCTTCCTTCTACGTTTTCTCTTCATTGGTGGTGGGAGCGGTAGTGAAGTTAAGGTAGTATCATCGATTAAATCGAGTCTTGATGGACGGTGTGAAATCAGCCTAATTATTGACAGCTGGCGTAATAGCTTAGAATTCATCACTGATTATATAGATTGATATTGGGGAAAAAAAAACTTAATAAGTCCTATTGAATCATAAAATTCCTAGAGCTCTATCTTATAGTAAGGTATAAAAGTATATTTCATCAAATTGTCAAATGGAAAAGTTTGAAAGTACCACAAGTTAAAGGTAATAATTTTAACTCCAAACTTTCTATCTTTAACGTCAACCGTATTTTCGCATATTTTAAGAAAAGAGGTAAACAGCAGGCCTAATCAGGAAGGTGACGGAAATGAGGGACCTGCGTAGAATGAACTTAATGCGGAGGAGGCGTGTACTCACAGGGAAAGAATGAACGGCATTTTGGTAGTTGTGAATTAGGGCATAAAATGGGTTGATGGACAACTAAATGATTAAAGGAATTCTATTTTGGGGCAGTCTAATTATACGTTGGAAACAAATTACACCGTTCCATCTTTAAGCTTCCTTATTTTCTATATATTTTTCCACTTTTAAACCAAACAGCTGCAAGAGACGCCATCGTCACACACGCGCTCCTACATTATTTTTGAAGTTGGTGACCATATACCTCACCTTTTCTTTAGCCGACAAAATTTTAGTTTGGTTGTTGATCGTCGTAAAATTGCAAGACAATAAGCTTGTTGGGCTATTTTATAGATTTTTCAATAATAACTTAGCCTATCGTCAGATTATTTGATGATTGATCTATTTTATGGTGCCTCAATCCCTCATGGACTTTGGCTAACAAGACCTTTTAAAACTACATCCTTGAATTTCTTAAATTCGTCGGTAGTCTTGATTAAGTTTCTCTATTCACTCTTGCTGGTTTTACTTTCATTTCTCTAAGCTTCATACATTTTTACTCTTTCGATTAATTTTTCTAAATTGGTCTTTATTATTTAATTACGTGAATATTTGTTACCACCCAAATGCTTCGCTATGAAGATAAATCTCTTCTACTGGGTACCTTCTACCATTAACATCGGTGTTGAAAATCATGGTTTGTAATTCAGACACTCCACTAGCAACATCGTCTCTCATACTCCCACTGCCGGATGATACAAACATACTCTTTCTCTTAATATGATGCTTATTCTGGAACACAACCTCTTTAAAGTTTGGTTTTTCATAGTGCACATTAACCTGTTTAGGAAATTGTACCGATGAACTCATGGAAGTTGGTCCCTTTTCCATATCCAGTCCATCTTGATTTTGCATCTTTTCTGAAATTGTTTCATGATTAACTCGCTTTGCCACATAGAAATCAATTGTAATGTAATCACCAGCCAAGGCTAAAATATTATCTATTTCATCTTTTATCCAATTATAATGATCTTCATATCTAGCTATCCATACGAAATGGATATCTTTTGTAACAAAATCTTTACCCTCCTTTTTGGCTGCGACAATTGAGCGAGCTAAATAAGTTAAATACGGAAGTGCCACCGTAACTCCAGATCCTGAACTGTATAATGAGACATTATCAAATGCAAATGGCTCTCTCGAAGTCCCTCCATACGGTCCATCCAAAAATACCTTTTTCTGAATACTAACTGAAGTATCTAACTCGGTATATAATTTTTGAGTCAAACCTTTCTTTGGAACAATAATAAATTTCAACATACTTGAATCGTTCTCTTCTGCTGGTAACAGACAAATAGAAAATGGATGATTATCAAGAATCTTGGAACCAGCAAAACGAAGGAAACAATGTTGACCTGGACCCCAAGAAAATCCTTCTGCATTTGTAACCAAAACTTCATAGGTATTGTCAGAAATTTTGGTTAAAGTAGCAGGTCTTGGTTTCAAAAAATATCGATTGGGCTTGAAGCAAGTCTTGACAAATAATCGATATAAGAGTTGAGTGGCCCAGAATGCTAAAGATGCATACATGTATTTTTCACAATTGAGCAGATTATCGATATGCCACCACAAAGTAGCGAAATAAGCTACACCTGAAGCCCAATGGATGTGAAGAAGCCATTCATAACAATATTTTCTAATCCATGAGTTCATTGAGACGCAAATGATAATTAGTAAAACCATTGGAGGAATTCCTGAATAATAAGAAAATTTTGAAAATTGTGTAGCCACTCTATGAGCTCCACCTTCTCTATGATCTTGCCATATAAATCCAATGGTATGAATTAATCCTAATATTAATGCCATCACTCCAGTGTATTGATGGAATACATTAAGTTTTTCGTAAGAAATTCCCGTCATTAAAGTGATAAGGTTGGATTTCCCTGACAAGATGAAAATGAAAGGAGTTAAAGCAGTAGCCATTATACCACAACGAACCATTAATGGTGGGGAACCAAATCCTCTACATGCTCTATACCAAAAATGAGGTAAAAAAGCATAAAGTGCCAAATAAAGAGTACTGCTCAATATAAATAAAGTTGATCCAGTTGTTTCTGGAAGAGCAAATAATCGACATAATTTACGATTTAATGGCTTATATCCGACATATCTACTGTAAGCGGTAAGAACAGCAATTATCGAAGATAATATTCCGGGCAGATTGGAGACATTGACATTTCTAGTATATCTCCAATCAGCCAAGATGTACCAATAATTTTTGATCAAGGCCACGAAAATGGTAACTGCTCCAAAATAAACAGTATATTTACCATATTCTGCCTGAGCTGCCCATGGAATTTCTGCTTGCAGCGCTTTATATGCTACTTTGTATGCAGATTGCATGGTATCGGCCAAACAGTCCATACCTTCGAAAGTAACGGAACGTTCAACAATCTCGCTACTCATGCTCATGATATTGTGATTGAGAATACCATTGTTGGTAATTTCATCATCATATATATATCTATGTCTTTTTGACCAGACCAACCGTTTTGCAGGTCTTCAAAAAAATAAAATGGAAAAAAACTATTCCATCTGGTAAAACGAGCAAGTTTTCGACAATCTGCAGCCACTAAAATTTGCTCATTATGTAAGACACATAACTCGAGCAATAAACTGAACCTGTTAGCCCAGTTACAATATGTCAAAAATGCTCAGTTGCACCTTGGATAGACCGCGAGCAAATACCGGATTGGGATGTGATAGTGGCGTTATGAATAGGGTGATAAAATCGATAAGATCTTTCACGCAGGCACAAGTCTCACCTTTAGTGGGGAAGGGTGATTTGAGACAATATCCAACCTTAAGTGTATTATTTCCATTTTTTTTGTTTTTGATTAAAAACCCTCTCAAATGAAGAGATCGGGTGTATAACTATTTTGAATGATACGGTTACCCATCATTATTGTTGAAGTTTTTTACATTATTCTATATTATTCTACAAATCATTCGCTATCGACTCATTACATTGGGCATCAAGTTATTTGCTCGATTCTCTTTTTTTGCGGAGTTGACATCCTAATTAAGAAATGCGAGCAAATTATCAATCTACTCTTTTATCTGATAATTGATATTTCAGATGATTATATGACGATTCTACAAGCTTCCTATACAATTTCTTTACAGCATTTGAATAATACGATCGTTAATTGTTTCTATTTCTGATTAATGTATGATGCGATACATCGTCGTCTGAATCGTGTACCCATTCCAAAATATCTCTAAATATTCGTTTCAGAATAATTTGATCCATTTTCCGTTCTTGCTCATTCATTTTTAAACATAAAGACTCACAAGCTTCAATTAAAATTGAGATGCCTTTAAATTGTTGTCTTCTCTTAAATTCAATGATGGGTAAGAAATTAGTTAATTGATCAACGAAACGTAATTCCAAAACTGATAAATTGGGGAGATAATTACTATGAAGTATCAATGGGATAGATTGATTTGTAATTAATGCACAATTATTTAATGATAATCTTTCTAATGAAAAATTACATATAATTGCAATTTCCCATAATACTCGATCAGTTATGGCACATCCTGCCAACCCAATGGTATTTAATTTTGGGTTGTTTTTAACTAACATCAGAATACTGTTATCAGTGATTAGATGTCCTTTATTTTTACGACCAAGATTAATGGTGGTCAAATTGTGGCAATATTTACCAATGCTATAAATTGAAGAATCAGAGATCAATTCACAAGCTCTAATATCCAACACTTCAATATTTGGACATTTTTTCAGAAGCTTAATAAGAAATTGATCATCTAATATTTTCGATCCAGTGACAATAAATTTTTGTAAATTAATACTACTATCGAAGATTGTAACTGGAGGGAGAAGTTTAGGACACAGGTACAATTCAAACCATTTTAATTTGTTAAATGATATGTGTTCGCTGATATTGTCCAAAGATGATTGTTTACACAGATAAAGTTTATGAAGAACAAAAAGTGATGGAGTACTTTTCTGAACAATTGATTGTCGATTTTCCATCATTGAAGATTTATCTTGTATGGTTTGTAGATATTTCATATAATTTACTTCACAACTGAAAAAGAATTTTTTTTGAATGAATTCCATTGTAATCAGGTGAAAGAGTTTATTTACCAACAAGAGACTATGAAGACAACCTCCTGTAGGTATATTGACATCATTTCTGTCATTGGTTCTGAATGATTCTTTCCTCATTGCTGCTTGAGCATCCTTTTCGTTACCGTAAATAAGAATTGCATGATTATAAGACAATGGTTTCCTCCTTATAAGAGTACCTTCCTGAGGTACTATAGTGGAACGAATATCAGCATATTCAATAATTTTATGAACAATTTCTGGAATTTCAAAAATTGAAGGTCCCTTTTGTTCTCTATAAGCCAGATGAAGTCGGGATAAAATAGATGCACTGGAATTTCTTGATGGTCTAATGTCTGACTGAGATAACCAAGTCCTTTTATTACATAAGGGTGATGTGGTTGGGGTGCTTTCTTCAGTATCGGGTAAGGATTCCAAATCCAGATCGGAAGAACTAGTGAATGGGGAAGATGTAGGCAGCAGATCATCAAAGCTAAATTCATGTTCACTACTTATATCTTCATAAAGTTCAGTATGAAGCAGAAGTGGAGTTCCTCGACGGGTAGTGTTTAATTTAAGAGCATGGTTTCTACGAGAAGGACGTCGTTGATATCGATTCACTTGAGGAGGGGTTCTTAAAATTTTTGAAATAGATTTAGATCTTTTTAAAATAGTTCCATCTTCGCTGGTGGTCCGCGAAAGTGCCATAGAATCGCCTTCAATAATTGGATTCATGATATAATTAATGAGATGATGATGATAACAGTGAACGATAGGTTAGGGAAGTGGACGTGGGGAGATGAATTATGCAGTCAGGGTTAAGCGATAGTAATGAGTGGGAATTGCTTTCAATATTGTTCAATAAGTTATTAGGATATTTCTGGGGTGATGTAATTTGTAGATGATTATCAGTAAAATCCTATTGATAGCCCTTATAATATTTGAAACTATTTGGGGTTCCTTTTGGCTACAACGAAATTGTTGTTCCTAGCCTTTGCTAGATTGGTGTCCAAAAGTCAGCGATTCAAGAGAACAGTTTAGTTTATAAATTATGCATCGTCGTTCGCTAACGCTATGAAGCCAGCACCCACATTTTCCATGTTTCAACCTCACCTAGCAAGCACTTGAGCGACCTGCTTACGTACATGACAGAGAAGGCTGGTAATTTCCGTTTTCATCGATGCTGGACACTAAATGCAGGTCACCCTCCCAAATTGCATGAATTTTGGTGCGAGCCGGAATCACCTCTAGCGAAAAAGTGCTGCTCCTGCGAGGTACGGGGAAGATTTAACATAGAGTGCTGGAGGAGAAGGGAACTTCTGAAAGCAGGGGGAATGGCTAGTTATGCAAGTGATTAGATGTTCTCCAGGGCAAAGGCAACAAGCGAATTCCAATTGAACTCAAGTTCGACATAGCCTACTAAATATCTCTTGCAAATCCAGTTTTCTTTATCTCTTGAATTATGTTGTAAGCTTCCACTCCATCTCAAAAAAAAAAAGCTTCCAATGAAAAATATACCTTATTCAGAGCATCGAGAACAATAAAATATGCAAAAAACTATAATTAAAACAATTAGGTCCGTAATTTGTCCAGGATTGAAAATAGACCACCCATCCCTACCGCTGGCTGGTTTGAAACTCCCACCTCATATGCCGTATTTACTCCAAATAAGTTACGACATAAATATTATTACTCTTTTCAAACTTGTTACCTACAAATATTATTTTTTATTCTCTCGAAACATACCCCAAACTCGGTTGCAGATGCAGATCTGGCTAAAGTGGCAGCATCAATTCACTTACAATACGAGCCGAATGAAACATGGACAAAGAATCGTAACATATTGCTACATAGATCTGGGCTTAAAATCCATTAACATGATTAACAGCCGTCCTCGTTCATGTATTATCTTAACACTAATCTACTAAAGCCACCTTCAAATTTATGGTATTTACTCTGAGTTGGGCATTGGTGTGCAGCCCCCGATATCTAGGTTGCATAGTTACGACAGACTTATTATAACTATGAATTACTGGTTATCACATTGAACTACTGATATCAATATCAATTGTTCACTCATACCCCGAGGCTGGTCTACTGCGGTCTGGCGCCTTTCATCATAACTTTAATCGGTTACTGAGATGTCTTTTACGGTAAAGGTCTACGTTGAGGTTGCAGTGCACTATAGTATTTTTTTTTTGGCTTTCTTCCAATTACGATATTTTTCAACTTCTTACCAGCTACTTTATAAATCTGTCTCAGTTACTCAGCATTGACGAAGTCGCTAAGTGGTTGGTGAACGATTAAGATTACTAAACTTAGCTTTAATACCAGCATATAACACCACAGGAAATCTTTCGTTGTTAACTGTCACTATGCTACAGAATGTTCGTTTCTAGTTCCTGATATGTATTAAACATTACCACTTTAGCGAATAAGAATTCCTAAAATAGCCGTAATTACTTTTTCTGTTGACGTCCATACCAAACAAAATACCACAGCATATTGAAAACTACCTCTTGCAACAGTTGAGATATACCACATTCTCGAGTAATAGCCATCCGTAGTAGTCAATTCCTAATGGAATGATCCCACTTTATAATCACAAGGGGGGGGGGGGGAATGTAACTTCCTTTGCTCAATATCAATGAAGCTCTAAATCAGGCTATATCTCCATTTTTCCCCTTACCTTGGAGGGTGCTGGTTTATCAGTGATTCGCGATGTATATAATTTGGTCATTTTTCACTAAAATGTGAAATTTGCTACAGTTACTGTGTACCTCTAAAAAATACATTGGATCAGGTAGATATTTTTCACGATACAACCTAAACTCGTCAGTATTATTTGAACGGCTGGCCAAATATGTACCCACCATACCACTGTCCTGTAGAAGTGCTATAAAATTTTTCAATTACCTCTACTTCGAATACATTTGATGCTTGCCTTCTACGTTATCCATAATCATTCGGTTAGTTGTTTGTCCGGTGCTGATTTCATAGTTAACTCGATGCCGCAAGTCGTGTAAATTTTTAAGAAAACAGCTTGGTGACAGTTTCAGGCTGAATCGGTATCATTGCCTATTGTTTTATAACAGTAACTTCATGAATTTCTAAATTGGAAGTCAAATTACATTTTTATTCAAAAGAGCTGTTGCTGCAGTTTCCTTGGTCAGTAATGAGGCGGACACCTCCGATCCACCATTTGAAAGTTTACGGCTTAATTGAGAGAGATCGATCATTAATCAAGAAAAATTTACCATTGACACAACACGACGATGGTCAATCAATGAAATTAAATTGCTCAGATTCACTGAGAGATACATCAAATTACACCTTCTCCCTTAAAGGGCCCCCTAAAAGTTCGATTTTTGCATAAACTCTTTATTTCCCGATGTTTCAGGATAAATAAGTCCGATACATCCCAGATTGTTTGAACCTGTTGATGAGATTTTCGCCCGCGCGAAATATTATGGCCCTAATCTCTAACAATACCGTTTAGTAATATAGCCTAAAATCAGATCCAAAATCATCAAGTCAAAATGAAGATTTCAACTGTTTAACAATCACATACCGATAACCACTGTAAGATTTTTTCTCTGAATGATATATCAAATCAAAGCAATTCTCTACAATTATATCGACTATAATGCTGATGTTAATTATTGCTTCACCCAAAATATCTAAAAAATTTACACCATCGCGGATGTATTTTTCCTTGTTTCGTTCACACAACATTGCATGGAGCACTACATGCAAAGGACCCTGGATTCACTCTTCAAGTAAGTTGCTCCCTCCCTTAACATAATCAGTCTCTTTCGATAATGTCATAATAAAAACCAAGCTATACACAACAAATTTGGTTCCTCTATTATCGTTTCTTCTCTTGGCTACACCTCTTCCCCTTCCCCTTCGTGGCTACGCCTCACAGCCATCCTTTTGAGCAATCCGATAGTTTTTCCTTTCTTATCAGTTTATCCGAAAACCTGCATCGTTCCACGTGATCTTTGTTCTTCTTTGATCATGCGGACGAATCTTCGACAGATAAATCCTTACAACTACTTTCTTTCCTTGCTGCCATTTTTTTCCGAATTGAAATCTGAGTCACGTACAACAGGTCAGGATTCTAAATAGCACAAGATTCATAGATCTTGACTCAACTTGATTACGGTGTTGAAAATTTCAAAGGATTTCTACCCCCCTTGGAGTCATTTGTAACTCAGGCCACAAATCCTTTAACTCAAAATGGTAAAGAAGTCATCTCAGAGCTCAAAGGCAACGTCCTTGTTTGAAATTAGATTGAAAAACTTAACTAATGATGTATTGATTGTTAAGGGGACTCAAAATGATGCTGCCTCGGTTTTTTTGGCGGGAAATATCGTCTTGTCTTTGAAAGAACCGATGACGGTAAAGGGTATAACTTTAAGACTTTATGCTACATTGAATCTTCATTGGTATGATAAAGTAACAACAAGTAAGGGACCAGGATTGAAACCCAACAAGTTCACTAGAAAATTATACGAACATACTTTTGATTCTGTCGATTTCAAGAATCGTATCAGAGATATCCAAATGGGGACTTCTGACTCTATTCTGTCCCAAAATTCAGGGGTTGGGTCCTCCTCCAATGCAGCATCATCAAATAGACCATTAATGACAAAACAGCATTCTTCAACATCTCTCAAGTCATTTGGAGGGTTCAGATCGAAGTCTTCGTCATCCTTGGCCAACAATTTTGCTCCTTTATCCATGCATTCAAAATCTTCAACTAATCTTGGTACCTTAGGTGGAGCTTCAAGTTTACCAGAGGGAAACCATGAATTCCCATTTTCAGCTATTCTACCAGGGAATATCCCGGAATCTGTAGAGGGACTTCCTCATGGTCTGGTGGTTTATAAACTTGAAGCTATCTTAGAGAGAGGTAAATTTCAAAACAATTTGGTGGCCAAAAAGCATATGAGAGTCATTAGAACTCTTACCACTGATGCGGTAGAACTTAGTGAGACTGTAGCAGTAGATAACACTTGGCCCAATAAGGTTGAATATTCATTAAATGTCCCTCAAAAGGCCATCGCCTTGGGTTCGAGTATTCCCATCAGTTTCATGTTAGTTCCATTACTAAAGGGATTAAGATTAGGTGACATTAAAATTGAATTGGTGGAACAATATACTTTGGCAGGATATTTACCACCTGCTCATCAAGGAGAACGTATTCTAAGAACCAAAACAATTCCGTCACCTTCAGAAGATGATCCCAATTTCCAATTAGATCGTTGGGAAGTTACTGCTTGGTTAAGAGTTCCTGATAGACTTTCTAAATGTACTCAGGATTGTGAAGTTTCTCAACATTTAAAGGTTAAACATAAACTTAAATTCGGCATTGGCTTGATTAATCCAGATAATCATGTTTCAGAACTTAGAGCTTCATTACCAGTACAATTATTCATTTCTCCTTTCATTGTTATTAGAGCAAGACAAGACGATGAAAGCGAAACCAGTTCTTTGGCTGATGAACCACACAATAATGGAACTGAAGAAGAGAGTGCTTCAGATGAAGAGGGTGATAATGAATTTTTATTTGCTGCAAATGCAAGAGGTTCTAGTTCTTCTTTAAATCATCATGGAGAAGATGCCAGTAGGATGAGCCGTGGATCTTCCACTACATCATTTAATGGATTGGTAGCACCTCCAATATATGAAAAACATGCATTGGATCGTCTTTGGTTAGATGTTTCTCCAATAGATTCTCCTCTGAACTCGGGTACTCAAACACCTCATTCAGAAGAATATTTTGGACTTCTGAGATCTCCATTAGATGGTCAAAAGTTGACTGAAAACTTAAGGCAATTGTCTCTTCAACAAAATAATGGTTCCAGAGCCGTTTTCAATTTCGATGATGATCATCAAGATCATAGCCCTTTGCATAATGTTTTAAGTTCAGCTCTTCTGTCAGGAGCTCCAACCCCTCCGGTCCATTTATCTCGTGCCCCTTCTGAAAGTGTACTTAATAGTTCTTCTATGGTTCAAGTACCTTCTTATGATGAAGCATTACGTTCAGATACAAACGAGGAACTCCTTTCTCCAGCATATGAACCACCATTACCTGGATCACATATAAACATGGCAGAACTTTCTAGGAGACTTGAAGAACTGAGGAAACCATCCAGTGGTCCTAATTCCAGAAATTCATCAACAAACGTGTCTCCTAGGATCTCCAGGAATGTATCACATTCGAATTTATCTGGTTCTGGTGGTCTGTCCAGAGGAAGTACCAAAAGTCCATCCAATTCTACAGCTCCAGTAGCTATTCCTCCCGCCCTTGTTCATGCACAATCTCAAGACGCTTATCATTCAGTATCACAACTTTCAAATTCGGCATCTGAACGTAAAACTAATCCTAGATCTACTTCAAGTATGAGTTTGAACAATTTGGCATTTTTACATAAAAAGCATAAATAGTAATAAAGAGTTTTCAACGATAATTAATGTAAACAATAACTCAGTTCATTTTAATATCTAGGTCTACAAGTATCATCAATAACTCATTTTATAATTCTAACTGTATAAGTCATCATCCTCTTCTTGACCGAAAGCAGCTTCCGATCCAGCTGCAGCGTTTCCAGAAGCTCCACTTGGACCATCGTTTTCGGAAAATCTAAAGTTAGTGAATTGACCTCTAGAAGCTTGTAATTGTTGAGCGTAAGCTTCATAACGACGTAATTCAGCGTCAGAAACAGATCTCTTGGCAGTCTTCATAGCCTCCTCAAAGTGAGCTCTGGTGATGAAAGGCACTGGGTCCTCCTCTTCTTCTTCTTGTTCTTCTCCAGCAGCAGCACCTTCAGTTTCAGTAGCAGCAGGCTCAGTCTTAACTTCACCAGTCATTTCCACATCCTCATTCAGTTTCTTTTCCTTGGCCAATCTGATGCTAGCTTCAATGGAATCCTTGATGGCAAACTTGGCTGATCTTTGTACAATGTACGACAAATCAGCACCAGAGAATCCATGAGTAATCTTGGCAATTTCTTCCAAATCCAAACCTGGCTCCAATGGAGTGTTTCTTAATTGAGCCTTCAAAATCGACAAACGAGCAACTTCATCTGGTAATGGAACATAGATCAATTGATCAAGTCTACCAGGTCTCAAGAGAGCAGGATCGATTTGATCTGGTCTATTGGTGGCTCCAATAACAAAGACATTCTTCTTGGCATTCATACCATCCATCTCCGTCAATAATTGATTAACCACACGATCAGAAGCCCCACCAGCATCACCATTAGATCCACCTCTTGACTTGGCAATGGAATCTAATTCATCCAAAAACACAACGGTAGGAGCAGCTGCTCTAGCCTTGTCAAAGATATCTCTAATATTAGATTCAGATTCACCATACCACATGGAAAGTAACTCTGGACCTTTAACAGAGATAAAATTGGCAGAAACTTCGGTGGCAACTGCTTTAGCAAGTAAAGTTTTACCGGTACCAGGTGGTCCAAAGAAAAGGACTCCCTTGGATGGGGCAAGACCGAATTTTTGGTATTGATCAGGATGTAACACTGGGTATTCCACTGTTTCCTTCAATTCAGCCTTAATACCGTCCAATCCACCAATGTCATCCCAAGTGACATTGACATTTTCAACAACAGTTTCTCTCAAGGCAGATGGGTTAGAGTTGCCCAAGGCAAATCTAAAGTTTTCCATAGTAACTCCTAAAGAATCCAAGATTTCTGCATCGATAGTTTCTTCTTCCAAATCGATAAGATCCATCTTTTCTCTAATTTGTTGCATGGCTGCTTCAGAACATAAAGAAGCAATGTCAGCACCAACGAAACCATGAGTTTCAGAGGCAATGGCTTCCAAATCAACGTCTCCAGACAATTTCATATTCTTGGTATGAATACGCAAGATTTCTAATCGTCCATTGGCATCAGGAACTCCGATATCGACTTCTCTATCAAATCTTCCGAATCTTCTCAAGGCTGGATCAATGGAATTGGGTCTATTGGTGGCAGCAATGACCACTACGTTGGAACGGGCCTTCATACCATCCATTAAAGTCAACAATTGAGAAACAACTCTTCTTTCTACCTCTCCATTAGTCTTGTCTCTCTTGGGAGCAATGGAATCGATTTCATCGATGAAAATGATCGAAGGTGAGTTTTTTTCTGCTTCTTCAAATGCCTTACGCAAATTTGATTCAGATTCTCCCGCCATTTTAGACATGATTTCTGGTCCATTGATCAAGAAAAAGAAAGCTCCAGTTTCATTGGCAACAGCACGAGCCATTACAGTCTTACCAGTACCAGGAGGACCGTACATCAATATACCCTTAGGTGGCTTTATACCAATGGACTTGAACAATTGTGGATGACGCAATGGTAACTCAACCAATTCTCTGATTTGAGCCATTTGCTTCTTACACCCACCAATGTCATCATAACCGACTTCGTTCAAATTATTTTCCTCATCTTCCCGATTGATAGGATCTCCTTCACAGTGTATGATGGTGTCCTGAGCAACAATGGCAATCTCTTCTGGATCAACATCAACCACTTTGAATTCAACTTGTCTCATTCCACCTCTAACTGTGAACAAATCACCCTTTCTTACTGGTCGATAGGCTTCCACAAAGTATGGCTTCAAGAACACATCAAAGAGAGAACCAGTGAGACCCTCGACGGTGTCAGCAATGGGTAAGACTGAGATACGGTTGGCAAATTTGATATCAGGACAAGGATGGACAGTAATAATGTCACCGAGTCTAACTCTCAAGTTGTTTCTAACACAACGATTGACTCTAGCAAAGCCATCTTCCATTTCATCGTCATCAAGAACAATAAGAACGGTGTCCTTCCGCTTCTTACCCTTGATAAGAACGGTGTCACCTCTGAACAATTGAAGCAATTCCATGGTGTTCAGTGATAAAGTGATCACGGAATTGTCGTCATTGGTGGCATCATCGACAAGAAGGGCATTATCCTTCTTTTTCCTTCTCAAGATGGCAGTGGCAGTTCGGTCTTCGGATGCATTGGTACTCAGAGCACCCAGGGCATCCAACAATGGCTTTTTCTCGTCTTCTTTCTTAGAAACCATGATGATTCAAAAGAAGGAGTTGACTGGTTTTTTTGTAAATTTATTAGCAAAATGCGACTGCAATGCGTTTCCAAATGATTTCCTTGTGCCCCTCAAAAAAAAAAGTTAAGTTAAGGATCGTCGAGTTATCAGTGGCAAGAAAACGACACCTGTCGCTAATGTTGCAGAGGTTTTTATGGTTGGAGATCAAAGGGGTTGAAGTCACCTACAAGTAAACGATATGTGTCAGGTGGCGAAATGTCTTCCAAGAGCTGGTTTAGATATTTATTAATCGGACAGATATTCTTCCTTTTATCGCTGTTAATGGGGGTTTTGGAACTTGGAAGAAGTCGGTAGAAGTAGTTTGCCACCGGAATCGGTATCTGCACGTGGTAAATGTCACGTGAGTTCGAGACTCTCGAGGGAGATAAGAACAGTTGCCACAGTACTGGTAGAGGAGGCATTTGCTAAGTTAAACTAATAATTTGGCCACGATCGATTTGGCAATGATCTTGGTCTGTTGAATGTGTAGTCCATATTGTTTCCTCTACTGTCCAATTTTATCTCTCTCTGTCTCTTTGTCTCTTTGTCTCTCTGTCTCTCTGTCTCTCTGTCTCTCTGTCTCTCATTTCCCTATAATCTCCCTCTCCACTCGTTCTCCTCTCTTGCTCCTCTCACCCCACACACCTGGGCTCCGCATGCAGGCATTGCCAAAGATTTCCACCATCTCTTGACCATTACTCCTCCACCTCTCCCTATCCCCATCCCCCAAAATGTCTGCCTCTGCTAGCTGTATCTTTTGCAAAATCATCAAGGGAGAAATTCCCTCAATGAAATTGATCGAGACCGCCCACTCTTACTCATTTTTGGATATTCAGCCTACCACTGATGCCCATTGCTTGGTGATTCCAAAGATTCACGGCGCTAAGCTCCACAATATTCCCGATGAATATCTTGCTGATATTTTACCAGTAGTTAAGAAATTGTCTAAAGCATTGAAATTGGATCTTAACAATACTCCAGATGGTGAAGGATACAACGTTTTACAGAACAATGGCCGTATTGCCCATCAAATGGTTGACCACGTTCATTTTCATTTGATCCCTAAACGTGATGAAAAGACTGGCTTGGGGGTGGAATGGCCTGCTCAGGAGACCGATTTTGAAAAACTTGGCCGCGTTCATAAGGAGATCCTTGCGGCTTTGGAGTCGGAGAAGTTGTAGAAGTCGAATATAAATAAAAGTATGGATAAGGTATACGTAGAAGGAGAGGAGGAGAAGAGGACGAGAGGAGGAGAAGAGGAAGAGAGGAGGAGAAGAGGAAGAGAGGAGGAGAAGAGAAGAAGAGGAAGAGAGGAGGAGAAGAGGAAGAGAGGAGGAGAAGAGAAGAAGAGGAAGAGAGGAGGAGAAGAGGAAGAGAGGAGGAGAAGAGGAAGAGAGGAGGAGAAGAGAAGAAGAGGAAGAGAGGAGGAGAAGAGGAAGAGAGGAGGAGAAGAGGAAGAGAAGGACAGATATAAAGCTCAAATGTAACACTATCGATCAACTAATACACATATATATTACTTTACATGTTATCCAATCGAAGGCATTGATTCAACGGCATTGATTCAACGGCATTGATTCGACGGCTTCGATTCGACGGCATCACCGTTCATTTGTTATTTTCTTTGTCCATCAAAACGCCACTATATCTTCTCCTTAAATAGTCACCTTCACATCACAAGTACCCATAAAATATCGTCTTTCATTTACACTGCTTTTATTAATGCTTGGTTCTAATTTCCTTATCGTTCATAAGCTCTGCTTTGCTTCTCTCTAATATACATCATCGTGGTCTCTTTCCCATTATTTTATCCCTATAATAAACCTCCCATAACCCCTCCAATGTATCCAACTATATAAGAACTAAACCAAGTCACTGCCAGAGCACCAAATGGAAAATAACTCATAGAATAATACAACACTGCAAATATTTCCAAAATACTTGATAAAAGTGTCATAATGGTACTTTTAACCACCAACAGAAAGTACAACGTACTCAAAACTGAGCCAAAGAATATTCCCGTGAAGATTATCCGATCTCTGGAAAGTAAATGACGAGTATAACTATAAGGACCTTGTAAAACTCCAAAGGATACCACAAATAAGATTGAACCAAATGACCAAATGGCGGCAAATTTACGGGGTTTCAAAGCAAGCACTGGGAATAAGAAGAAGCAAATGATGAAACATAACACAGATGCCCCTAAGCATGCAAAAAACCCGATGAGCTTTTCTAATCTACTAAGTTGAAACCATGCTGGTTCTTGTTGCGGGGCCACTTCGCCATTATAGGATGGAAGGGTCTGATAAAGATTATTGGCTCCGGATTTGACATAGTCTGACCATTCTCCAAGAACAGGCATCGCAGTCTGTTGTGCCTCAGAAGCTCGGTTTGTCCAATTCAGGAACTGTTGCCGGAATGAGTTCTCTGCTTCTGACATGTCTAATAGTTAAGCGTCTTTGATAGATATTATGAGATTTGATTTTAGTGCATGAGAATTTCAAAATCGGTTTAAATGAGAAAGGAAAGCTGACAGGAAGAAAGAAGGCATCTTCAGTAGGAGGGGGATAAAAGGGAGTAAAGAGGGAAGAGGGAAGTAAAGGGAGGAAAGAGGAAAGAAGGAAGTAAAGGGAGTAAAGAGGAAAGAAGGAAGTAAAGGGAGTAAAGAGGAAAGAAGGAAGTAAAGGGAAATAGGGGAGTAAAGAGGAATAAAGGGGAGTAAAGAGCATTAGAGGGATTGAAGAGAAGAGAGAAGAGACTGGAAGAATAGATGTGTTTAATAATTTAGATCGGTTGACATCGTGAAATACAGCAAAGACAGAATTGTCATTAAATGTTTGATTGTAATAATAAATACCTCAGTTGTGCCAACTACAATAGAGTATTACAGCTATTCATACTCGCTAATATATTGTAAACTCATTGTGTACCATTGATCAATATAGCACCAGTGGCCAATTGACACATCTTCTTATGACATATCTTATGACACAACTTATTTCACTTAATCCCGCAATTAGTCCTCTCCACCAACATTCTACTCATTCTATCCTCTAACATACAAATCTTAAAACTACCAGAATGATGAGAAACACCACAAGTATCACATATACCAGCAAATACCAGAAATTGTCATTAACTATTATCATATCATCATCCCCCATCCCCCATCCCCCATCCACATTCATTTGTCACTTCAACCTCTTCATAAATCCCCTTCATTATCTAATTATTCTCTATTTGAATATTCATTACAATGTATACACATCGCCACCAGTCTGGAAAAACTGATCCGGATCAAACTGATCAATATTACTTTCTGGATTCTCTAACTGCCCATAATTAGCAAAATCCATGGCATTGTAGTTATCGGCAAACTCTTGTTGTTCTTGTTGGGCCAGAAGGTCCGATTGTGAGTTCAGAGACCGATTTTCCAATCCGATACCACCCAATTGCATCTCTAATGCCTCGATATCGCTCTCAAGTTTCTTTCGAGTCAATTTTTGCTCCTCTAACACGTATTCCAAATGCTTCAAATATTCCACCGACATGTTTAGTATGGTACTTTTGTTTGGTTTCAGCTCTTTTGCTTTCACCGATCCAAGTAATTCTGAAATTTCCGGTGTTTGGGGTCCGTTTTGAAGCGTTTGAACTGCTACAAGTTGTGCATTAAGTAAAGATTGTGGAACCAACAACCCTAGTTGTTTTATCCGTTCTTTAATCAAGTCTCTTCTTCGACGTTCCACTGCGTTGTGAAATTCTCGTCTTCTTTTTAGCTTTTCCTCCTTGGTCAACTGTCTAAGTGATGAATTATTGGGTGATGTAGATACCGCCGGTACTTGTGGATTTAATAAGCTTGGATCCGGGGGGTTAGAGTAATCAACTGCCCCAGTACTACTGTTATTGTTCAAGTTGTAATTATCGTTGGTTTTGCTGTCATATCCATCATTAAAGCTGCCAACATTACTATCACCAAGAAGATTACTGTAATTGTCCTTAGAAGGGATATTGATCGGGGCTTTATGATTTGGCAGTACCAAAAAATCGTTGGGAGGAGAGCTCAAATAGGCCCCATTATTGGATGGAGAGCGAAGGAAATCCATCTGAGTAGGTGGAGACATGTAATTCTGTTGTTTTGGGGCATACATATTGTTGCTATTTGTCTGTTGTAACGGTATACTAAGACTTTCTCGACGGGATATTTCAGGCGAGTTGAAGTCATTTATATTGATCCCAGATTCCACTATTGGATTCAAAGAGCCGTAGTTTGACTTTGTATTTGGTGAGAAATACTGAGGACTGATGAACGATCCACTATTGTTGTTGTTAAAAGATTGAGGATTCCCACTAATGGTGTTACTAGGCGATATTAATTCGTCCAAGTTAGAGGCATTTTGGGCCTCTAAAAAGCCACTGTTACGGAAATTCTGAGAAGGAGATCCGAATTGAGGCAGGAACAGTTGTATGTTGGGTGGTTCATTGGTAATTGAACCTGGATAAGATGTGGTTTGATATAATTCTTCCATTTGAGGGTCATAATTTAACCCAAAGGAGTTGACGTCGTTTCCATAGCTTGTGGTGGGACTCAAAAAGTCGTCCTTGTAGAAGTTTTGGGTTTGGTTTTGGGTCTGATTCGGTTGATTCGGGTTAAGCAGCAGCTGGTTATTACCTGCCTGGCTATTCCACCCACTATTTGTCCCCTGTTTCCCGTTATAATCGTATTGAGTGTCCGCTCCCAACAGGAAAGGTCCTATGTCATTTAATTGGGAACTTTCCAGAGATGCCGTGTTCGGGCCGGTATTATTTGATGCTGGTGTTGTTGCCAGACCGTAGTCAGGGTTATCTCTTAAGAATTCTTCCATCTAGGACTGTTTTGGCTTGACAATTGCCTAGATAATTGGTCTGATGGGTTGTTATTAGGGGATTCCTGATTGATGTTTCTGAGAAAGTGGGGAGTTCGGCGCACGACCCTAATTAGGGCCCGGAGAGAAAAAGGAAAGTGCCACTTGAGTGCTGTGCTTCGGAGAAACTGCAGAGGAAGGGATGGGTGGGTATTGTTGGATACACGTCATAGAATTTAACAAATCGGGATGTGCTGGTGGAGGAGTGAAGTCGGCTTTTGTAGTTTGAAGTGATGTTTTATCTTTCTTATAGTCTCTTTTTTCTCTTCTTTTGTCTCTATTAATCTGTGTTTGTTCCTGTCCTTTCTTCACTTGCTTGTTTAGCTTTCCGCAATAAAAATAGTTCCTTCAAGTTGCGCGATTGACAAAAAAAAACCTAATAAGAGCCCAGATTTTGTAAGTTGGTATGCGGAGTTATCGGACTGTTGTATGGGTTTGGGTGTGGTATGCCCATGAGTGTTTGCTTGATTTACGAAAGGTTCTAGTCTGGCCAATATGGACCTTAAGTTAGAATCTAAGACACCTTCATTAAATACAATTTAGCTCTATATCGAAAATTGTCTCTTCATAGTCTATACACTTTAAATAAGATGCCTTGAAGCATACGCAGTAAAAGACTGTAAACTCGACCCTCTGGTTTGCATAGCATCACTTCTATCTCCACTATATATAGTGCTTAAAGGTCTGCCCAGCAGCCTAAAGGAAGTCAAAGACGAGCGGATACTCATTCTTAGCCTATGTGCCTTTGTTTTGAACGCCTCGTACGCCATGTTAGCAACTTCTTCCGCCACAATTGGTTCAGTTTGCACCCATCGGTCAATTTTTAATCTGGGTAGCTCCAAACTTAATAATGATGCCAGTCCCTTCGTCAGACTCTTCCTAGTGTAGAACTCCTCCATAGTTGGAGTGTATATTTCTTCGATCGTTGAGGTATCTAACCCAACTTCCTCCTCTTCCATATTAGTACCTTCTGGCAAAATTATTGAGGAAGCCTCTTTAAAAGTGGTGTATTCAGATACAATTGATGGCAACAGTTGTTTTTTGGGCCTTCTTGGGAACCATCTTCTTCTGGATGCCAATTTTGAAATTCTGCTCAACATCGTTTTTACCTTGTTGCCCCTTGCATTTACATTTGGTATTTCATTATCTATATCTAAGTAACCATTTATAGTATCTTCCACTGATGAAATAACTTTTCTGAATGGCTGCGAAATTGGTTCCAGAGGTAAACTAATGGGTAATTGATCATTGGGGAGAAGGAAAAAAGGACCGCTGATATGATACTGTTGCCCGGATTGTCCAGAAATTTTGTCGTCACTAAGTTTGGGTCCTCCGACGCTATCACTATCGATTGGCTTTGTAGATATTTCAGAAATATCTGAATCAACATCATTAGCCGCCGAATTGGGTACTGAGTCGTCGTATATCAAATCAAGAATAATATCTGTTGCTGGAGTCTCGTCGGATTCAAAATCATGTTCCTTGGAGACAGATTCAGACTCCTCCGCCTCACCGTACAATCCAATTATTGACAGTTGGGTATCAAATTCATGTAATGATGAAGATCTATGTAAATCCTGTTTCTGCGCTAATTTACTTCCCCTAGTCTGTTCGGATCCTTTTTGGTTAAAATCTCTTCGAGATCCTTGTCGATACCGCAAATCAATTTCTTTGGTATATCTTTGTAATTCAACCAACATATCATCTAATTTGGAGGAGATCATCTCCATATTGTCGTCAAATTGTGCAGCCCTTACCAATCTCCTAATGTTGGGTCTTGGAAAAATGACAAGTTCAGCCTTTGTAGTGAGCTTCATAGGTTTCTTACTAAAGGACATGATAGTAGTAGTAATAGTAGCAGTATTTGTAGTACGATTATGAATTATTATATAAAAAGGTCTATTTATGGTACTTCACCAACTTTGTGATGCTCATAAGACAATTCTTGGAACCTAGTTGCCGTTTCATTTTAGTTATGCTAGTTTCATTTGAGGTTTTTCCTTTTCGCTATGAGCTTCTTTTTCACCGACTTTTTCATTTTAGTCTTCCTCTTTTCTGCTTTGGCATTTTTGGCGGCTTCTTTACGGAGCTTTTTTTCTTCTTTGTCTTCATATTTCTTACCTTTCAATACGGTCTCTCTCTCTTTCCATTCCTTTTTAGTAGGCGAATCCAGGTCTGCGTCTTCTGAATCATATTCTGAGTCGTCATCTTCATCGTCATCACCATCGGAATTTGTATCTGAATCTGAATCTGAACCCGAATATTCTTCCAGCCCACCTTCTCCTGCTTTTCTCAGAACCAAATCTGTTAACGTATCAACCTTTCCCTCTCTAAACTTTTCAAAATCACGCTCCTCCAAATGATTCAATGAACGTACAAAATGCAAACTTCTAAACACTTCATCCTCTGCTTCTTCTTCTTCTTCATTTCCCTCACCTTTTAAGGGTAATTTTTCCAAATACTGGCTTAGTACTTCGTCACTATTGTCGGCTACCCCAAGTTGTTCATTGGTTTCCACAATGTACTTGAAAATCATTCTCTCAGGGTATACATTGATCTTCTTTCTGGAGAAGAAATCATTGACGTTTTTGATGTCCATACGTAAAAAGTCAAGCGCCATAGGATGCTCCGGTTCAACAGATTGGGACACATCAATAATATAGAGTTTATCATTATGTACAATTGAATTGTATTCACTCAAATCAGCATGTACTAATCGACAGACCTGGTACATTCGACGCATGTAGTAAAGCATTTGATGATAATAATGAACTACTTCATCTATAGATTTAAATGGGTGGTCTCTCAATTTGGGCAGTGGCTGAGCATTCCCTTTGGTCAAGTATTCCATAACCAACACATGAGATCTAAGTTCCACCGGCTCTGGGCAAGGGATCCCATTTAAATAGAGTCTTTTCAAATTCCTAAATTCTTTTTCTGCCCACACTTTAACCATTTTACGAGGATTACTTTGGTTTTTGGTATTTCTAAATCTAAATTCTCCATCCACATATCTTTCTCTATCCTTGAACACCAAAATAGATGTCTTATAAATTTTGACTGCGTATTCACGAGACTCTTGTTCATTTTCTATATCCCCATGATATACATTAGCCTCTTTCCCGGTACTTATACAACCGTTGATTCTGGAAATGACCCCAGTATTGATGATCTTGGCCAAAAACCGCATTGTTCTTGGATCAAGCACTTGTTCTACGGTAGCTCTGTTTGCTCTATCCTTGGTAATTTTAGGGCCCTTTTTTATATCTCCAGTATTGATCTTATGAGCATATTTGGTAACAATGTCCTCTTTTTGTTTTAAAGTAGAAGTGTTCTGCAAGACCCCAGAATCAGAATCCGAACTGGAATCGGAATATCTACTCTCCTCGAGATCAAGACTCTCCAATTCAGGTAAACTAGTCATAGCCAGTAGGGTATATATTTCGGATGAAGATATGAGATGAGATGAGATGAGATATAGTGCGAGAGTGTGTGAGTGAGTGAGAGAGTGAGAGAGAGAAAGTAAAAGAGGGCGAGAAAATCCAAAGAATATTTCTGGTTCAAAATATCCAGACTTTTATAAAGGTCAGTGTATCTTTTTTGAAGCCCTTTAAACCCTGTTGACTATGGCACCAGCTCTGTTGGTACAGTTCCTACCACTGGTATGTTCCCATGAATTACTGACGATTTAAAAATTATTCCCGTCTCCCCTCGGACCTTTCCCCCAATATCTCTTACTAACCGCTTTAGAAACTCTTAGGATACTTCCCATTGTATATTGGAGTGGAGTTGATTCTCGGATTTGCCATAATTAATAAGGCTGGTGGTCTCTTTGGTATACTATCTCTTTTTACAGGACATCCAATCAACTTCTGGCAATGGTTATACAACATGTTGGCCCTTGCGGTACTCCCAGTTTATGTCACTGCTCTTGGACACCTTCAAACAAAACCTCTGAATGTAAGGAAAGCCTCATTAGCATGCCTAGTTTATGTGATTGATACATTTATTGGATTACTTTTCACCCTTTACTTTGTGCATTTTTGGTTTTCTGAGGAGGACAGTTCTTCTGAATCACAACCTGACACCACCAGCACTTCAAGTTCAAATGCTGATGCTTCCCGTTCGAATCAGTCTGCATCTCCTGCTCGGGAGCTTTTCTTTACTGCTGCAGGTACGATTTTATTTCTGGCCATCAGAGTCTACTTTATGTTTACGGTGATTTCTTTCACTAGAACTTTGATCAAACAGACTGAGGGTCAACGACTTGTAGCAGAGGATGAGGAAGAGGAAATCAATAGGGATGGTGCTGTTGCAAAGATTAAAGGTAGAGTTGTAGAGATTGAAGTGAGGGCGGCGGAGTTTCTCACGGAATATTTTCGCTCATGAAGAGAATGAACAATAAAGGAGACAACCGATAGTTGTAGAAACAAGTAAAGGAGAAGTAAAAGAGAGGTAAAAGAGGGGTCGAAGGGATGTAGAAGACATAGAAGATGTAGAAGATGTAGAGAAGATGCAAATCAAAAGACCATTCCCACTATGTGTATATGCCCTCACTATAATATCAAAAATTGTGGAGTCACTAATTTCTTTAATGTTGCGCAACCTATAATCAGTTCCAAATCTTAGTCAATCTTACCCATCTCATACTAAACATCTATCATAAATGGGCCAATCTGCATCTTCTGAAGCCCAGGTACTGGCCAATGGTTCAGAAGCTTCTCATCCTACATCCACTAAAGAACTTGAAATGTATACAAAGGCAGAATTGAACGATTTCTTCTTCCGTGACGCCGTCCTTTCCTTAGGTGCTAAGACTGGATCACATATTATAAGAAACCTCGATATATCTAAACTTGATCTGCATCAGGTAGTGACTAAATCTTCCGTTATAAACTTGCTTGAACTTCCTATTCCAACCTCAGATGATGAAAATGTATATTCTTCCGCTTTGAATGTCCTTTTAGACTCCTTCATTATCTTGGGAACTTATCCCTTCTTACATGACTATCAGGACGTCCAAAGGACCCAATTAAACACCAGATCTCTTGTGATATCTTTGCTTTTCTATCTGGGTAGATTCAAAGATATGCTTCCTGATTTTGACTACATGAAACTCATATTTATCGTCCTAGCAGCGGCAAAACACCTTCCTCCAGATAATTCAGAAAAAAAATCCGACGAAATCGATAATCCAATCGATTTAGACGAAACCCCCTTTGTTGTTGAGCTCCTCAGTGGCACTCGAGGTATTAATTGGGCTACTTTTAGTTCCATTCTTTCTTTTGATGAAATAGATGTCTCTAATTTGTCTCTAGATCTGAGAGTTTTGGTTCAAGTCCTTAGTCTTCTTTTAATAATCAACTCTGCCGATCGTTCTAATTACACTGATAGTATTAGTGGGAAAATAGTTGATTGGCAATTATATGAAGTACATGCTTGGGAATTGGTCAAGTATTTGAACGTAAATATCACCCCAGAAAGACACTCCTCTATAAGTTTGATCCAATTCCGAACCCTTCAGAATGGATTCCCAGGGATCATTGAAACCGGATTGAGGATGTTGAGTAGTAGGGTACTTATTGATAAAGAAGAGCGTGAACGACAGCAAAAATTGGACCGGGAGGCCCATTTAAAACAAGATCAATCCACTTCCAGTGGAGTCATAAGACTGAAAAAGACTTTTGCCAAATTCGAACCTTCGAAACTAGTAACTTGGGGAACAGTAGCATTGTTTTCTTCCTTGTTTAATGAAATTGGCTTCTCTGTCTCGGAAAAAAATCTTGTTAAGCTTTATTCTGGAGCTCAAGCTGGATTCTCTATTCGGTCTCTTGAACTGAAAATTTTCAAATGGCAGGCCCCTACTATATTCATTGTTTCTGGGAAAAGATTAAAGAAGAAAACGATAGAAACTAATAAGAGATATCAGCAATTCAGTGAAGAATATCCTCGCTATTTTAGAACCCTAGAAGAGGGCAAAAAGTCATGGCAAAAGGATAATGATAAGATAACTTACGCGGTTTTCATTCAGCAACCATGGAGAGCTTCAAATAAGAAAAACTTTGGTGATACTAAAACCACGATTTTAGCAATTTCTCCTCGAGTAGATGTATTCAAAAGTATTCCTAATTCTGTCCATAAAGGTGAACTGATTTATTTTAATAGTTTGGGTTTGGGAATTGGGTTTGGTAATGAACAACCAATTGATAAAAATGGGACTAAGCATTATTTCCCAGGAGATACTCTGCTTACAATTGAAGCAAATTTAGAGTTTGCTATATTTCGTCATATATCGACCCCAACATCAAATACAAACCGATATTTTACCACATCTGAGCAGGCTCAGTTAAGGAAGGAGGATTACGAAGATCGTTTTATGATCTCTGATTTGGAAGTGTGGGGGATTGGATCAAATAAAGAGCTCGATGAACAGAGGAGACAGTGGGAATGGGAAAACAAACAAGCAGAAGCTCGCCAGAGTGTTAACGTCAGAAACATGGGTGAAGAAAGAGCTTTCTTGGAAATGGCAGGTATTATTGGCAATTCAGGCGGAGGATCCGTCTAGCGAGGATCTGTCTAGCGTCTATTTAGCAGCGGTGATATAGTTATATGATCATATCGTTACATTTTCATATCTGTTTACACTTATATTGCCATATTATCAGGGCCTCACATGTTCAGATGGACATTTCATTATCTATCACATATTTATTAATACAATGTATCACTCAGAATTCAGTGGAACCAGGGTCTGCAATGGTAAGACTAAGGATGAAATGAAAACGAATTTTAGTAATATTTTTTCGTGGGGGGGTTTTTTCAGTTCAAATACATCTAAACTTCTTCCTCTTTCCTTGCTTCTATTCACAAATCTTCCTACTCTCGCCCATCAACCTATGAACGGCATACCTATCTTCCTGCTGGTTATTTTCTTACTACTAATCGTGATCTTGGGTGTATGTGGTTGTCACCTGCATACAATCCCGCGATGATCATCGCCAACCTTGAACCGCCATTCATTTTTCATTCATCATCAACTACAAGATGGCTGCAAAGAACAAGGATAAAAAGGGTAACCAGGTCAAGGCATCCCAGCCGGTGACGAAAGATAGTAGATTTGCGTCTGTTCATAATGACCCTCGGTTCAAATTGCCCAATTTAAAAAATTTTAAGGTGAAAGTTGATGATAGATTTAACAAGAAGGAACTCGAAAAGTTGAACCTTGGAGCTACGGGGAAAAAGGTCAAGATTGATAGATATGGACGTAAATTAAAGGACAAAGATGTTGGAAAGAACTTTGACAAGTATTTTGAAGAAGAAGAGGAGGAGGAAGAGGAAAATGAAGATGAAGAAGAGGAAGATGAAGACGAAGAGAATTCTGGCTCTGGTCTGAGCGATGAGGAAATCAATAGCAAGAAAGATGTCTCCAATGGCTCTGATTCTGATTCTGATTCTGACTCTGACTCTGAATCCGAAGCAAATGCAAAAACGACAACCCTTGATCGTTCTAGAGGAGAAGGGTTAGTGTCTAGCTCTGAATCTGATTCTAGCTCTGAATCTGATTCTGATTCTGATTCTGATTCTGATTCTGATTCTGATTCTGACTCTGAAGTAAACTTTTCTGAATCTGAGGATTCCGAAATTGAGGTGGAAACTGAAAAACCACAAGAAGGAGAACCTAGTAGTACTTTTGCAGTAGTTAATATGGACTGGGATAATATAAGAGCCACGGATTTGATGGCCACTTTTGCATCTTTTGTCCCAAGTGGAGGATCTATCAAATCTATTAGTATCTACCCCAGTGAGTTTGGTAAAGAGCAAATGCAAAAGGAAGAGATTGAAGGCCCTCCAAGAGATATTTTTCTGCTGAAGAAGAAGAAGAAGGCCCAAAAGAAGAAGAATAAGGAAGTTGAGATTGAATCTGATTCTGATTCTGACTCTGAAATTGATGTAAATGACCCAGAACAATTGAAAAGAGCAGCAGCAAAGTTGTACGAAGAAGATAATGGTGAGGAAGATTACGATTCCAAGGCCCTTAGAAAATACCAATTACAAAGATTGAGATATTATTATGCCGTTGTGGTCTGTGACTCCGTGGCCACCTCGAAGAATATCTATGATATGTGTGATGGATCTGAATACGAATCCACTGCTAATATTTTCGATTTAAGATACGTTCCTGAAGGAATGGAATTTGATGATGAGCCAAAAGATGAATGCACAGAAGTTCCTACCAATTATAGACCTAATTCTGAATTCACAACTGATGCTTTACAACATTCCAAAGTCAAATTGACTTGGGATGAGACCCCTAAAGAAAGAACCCAGTTTGCTACCAGATCTTTTTCACAAAAGGAAATTGATGAAATGGATTTCAAGGCATATTTGGCTTCTGATAGTGAAGATGAGGAGACTCCTGAACTTTCCAACAAATACCAAGCTCTTTTGGGTGGAAAATTTAAGGGTAAAAACAAGGAAAAGGACAATTCTCTTGAAGAATTTGGTGAACTTGATGAAGGTGAAAGCGATGTGGATATGGAAATTACTTTCAACCCTGTTTTGGATGAAAAGGCTCAAGCGAAGAAAGATGCCGAAGAGCAAGAGGAATCTACCATAGCTGCATACAAGAGAAAGGAAAAGGAACGTCGGAAAAAGCGTATGGAGAAGTTCAAGCAAACAAAACAGGATGATGAGAACTCAGACGAAGAAGTCGAGCAACAGAACAAGAAAGAGCCTAAAAAGGGTAAGAAATCTAATAGAAAGGATGGTGAAAATGATATCGCTCAAAGAAAGTCAGCCGCTGAGCTTGAATTGGTTATGATGAATGAAGGAGATGATGAAGAGCACGAACACTTCAGCATGAAAGATGTCATCAAGGCAGAGAAGCAAAAGAATAGAAAAAAGCAGAAGGGCAAGAAGAGAAATGTTGACGATGAAATGACTCAAGAGCTGTTTGTTGCAGATTTAGATGATGACCGTTTCCGAGAAGTTTTTGAAAATCGTGAATTTGCCATAGATCCTACTAGCAGCGAGTATAAGAAGACCAGCACTATGAAACAGATTCTTAACGAGAGGTCTAAAAGAAGAAAGACAGATGGCAAACAGAAGAAGACCAAAAATAGCGTAGAGAAAGAGTCTGGAGACTCTCTTGCGCTGTTGGTCAACAAAATCAAGAAGAATAAATAGAGAGGGTTAATAACAGGTTCACGTTCTGCGATGTAGAGTTGAGCTTTCCAATTAGGGAAAGGAATGCAAGCAGCGACAGAAAACACAAGTAACAATTGTAGTGCGTCATATCGGGCCCAGAACTACAGCTGTGATTCCACCGTAATTCTGTCATATTTGGAAGTGTCAGAGCTGTGTCCGTAAGGTTTTTATACTGTTACAAGGTTTGGGTGTGCAGCCCTGGGACTTTTCAAGCGGGAGATCAAATAAAATCATCTGGAGTCCAAAGAAGTGTAGAATCTTATGTAGAGCATCATTAAGATTTGTTAGCTTGGCGACATTGTTGGTAACATTGATTGCTTCTGTATTGGTTTCTGATTCGCCAAAGATGAAACTAGGTTCTACGATAATAATTATACTTGTATTGGTAGGTTATGCTATAGCTCACTTCGGAGCACATTTTCCAGCGACTTGGGTTTTTTATCAAGTCATTAGGTCGTTTCTTCCCAATGGTGGTCGCCCGTTGGAACTAATGATTGGTGCTGGAGGTCAAGCCGGGTTAGCGCTGGTTGACGTGATATATCGCTGTTACAGAATGGCAAGAGGAGATGACATTGTGTATGGATGTGGTGCCTCAATAGTAGGATGGACATTAGGGTCCAGTTTGACTGCGTTGAGATATCATGAAACTGGAGAATGGTGGTAGAAACCAGTATAGACCAGGAACATTTTGATTAATGTCGTACCTGAAGTTGGTCAAAAGGATTAGTCAATGGTTCGGGGGTTACATTTGAACATTTGAATAGCACATTTGCATTGTCACGGAATTTCGCTATATAGAGAGAAGTAGAGAGAAGTAGAGAGAAGTAGAGTACTAAGATATGTATATAATTTTTTAGATCACCATTAAGATCATATCGAACAAATGCTTTAACAGCAACGAATTACAGTTAAGAGGTACTTCAGCAGTGATCTTAACACATAATATACCTTACTCAAAGAATTGATCTTATTCATGTAAAATGTTGCAAATGGTTGCAATAAGTATTCGCCTTTCTCTAGCGAATTCGAATTTTCAGCACCAAATCAGTGATTTTGTTCCGAGCAGACTGCTTACTCTACTAATTGAAGTAGATCATTGGAACATATCTAAGAAATTCGTCAGTAATTCGACCACTTACATATAGTTTTATCATATCTATCCTTCTTTTTTCCACAGTTAGCTATCCATCTCTTGCTCTCTATCGATAATTATCTATTCTGTATTCTTTCCATCTTCTTGTCGTCTTCTAAAAATAGCCAAGTCCTTCCCCACCTCAATTTCCATTTTCCATTTTCCTGCACATTTTCGTGTTGACTTTCTTGAACGCGTTCGAAATCAAAAAACTTTCACTCTAACTAAAATGAAGGTAACCGTATTTGCAGCACTCTTTTGCTTGCTTTCTCAAGTATTTGGATTGCATTTCTACTTGGAAACTGACGAACAAAGATGTTTCTACGAGGAATTGTCTGAGGGTATCTTGGTTGTCGGTAAAATCGAAGCAACGTTCTGGGAAGAAGGTCGTAACGACTACGTAAAACTGCACGACTTGAAAGTCGAAATCACCGTTGAAGAAACCTTTGACAACAATCATAAGGTGCTGACCCAGAAATCCAAGTCTGATGGTCTGTTTACTTTCACCTCCTTGGACCCAGGTGAGCACAGATTCTGTCTTCGTCCTGTTCTTACTGGAGGTCACGCTACTAGACCCCACCGAATCTTTTTCGATGTTGCCATGGGATCCTCGCATGATTACATTGACTCCAAGTCAACTCACAAGGTTGATTCTTTGACCCAGAGAGTACATGACTTGAACAAGAAGCTTGAAGGCATTCATTTTGAACAAGAAGCGCTCCGGATCAGAGAAGCTCAATTTAGAGACAGTTCCGAGCTGACCAACGGTAGAGTGGTCAGATGGACCATCATACAACTTCTTGTGCTTTTTGGCACATGTTTCTACCAATTGAAGCACTTGAAGAGCTTCTTTGTCAAGCAGAAGATTGTGTAAGGGCAAATTATATATATGCTAACCAAGAATAGACGTAGGTGAAAGGCAAGTTGTAGTATGTATGTTAGGATAGATGTGGTGATGACTGATTATAAATATATACGTTTGATGGCCGAAAATAAATACATGTATCTATATAGTTCAGTTATGCCTCTTCTCTCTGATGTGTTTCCCTGAGCTCTTCAAATCTCTATCTCTGTGATGATCTAATCATATTTATAATACCTGACCTCTTCAACCTTTGCTTGTAGTTTGTTTCAGTCTACGTGTTCAAGGATGGGACCCTCCCACTTTAAAAAATTGCTTTTCCCTCAAGCTTTTAGCACATCCTCTCACATAAACCACTGACAAGAGAGGCCAACTACTCATCTCAACTCCTCTGGTTCTGATAATAGCACTCTGGATGTCTACAGAAGACATTTCAGAGACGGAGGAGCTCAGAAGACGTTTGCATGAGCTTCAGCTTGAAAACGAACTTCTCAGACAAAAATTACACTACTCGGACTCCCTTCCAGGTTCCGCAGCACTCCCCCAAATCCATTCGAGCACACCGAACCTTCAAGTTAATGGATTAACCCTCGAAGAATACCAGAGATATGGTCGTCAGATGATAGTTCCCGAGTTTGGAGGCTTGCAGTCCCAAATCAAGCTAAAAAATAGTAAAATTTTGGTCATAGGTGCCGGCGGACTCGGATGTCCTGCCCTTCTCTACTTGGTTGCAGCTGGTGTAGGGATGATAGGAATAGTAGATCAAGATACCGTAGATTCTAGTAACTTACACCGTCAAGTGCTTCACACAACCGACAATATTGGCTTGCCAAAGGCTGAGTCTGCTCGTAGATACTTGGAAAAACTCAACCCTAACGTTTCTGTGGTAACTCATATCACTCACATCACTCCTGATAATGCCATTCAACTCACTTCCCAGTATCAACTCGTGTTGGATTGTACTGATAACCCAGCTACTAGATACCTTGTCAATGATGCATGTGTCATCAATGGTATTACATTAGTCAGTGGCTCGGGACTTCAGGCTATAGGACAGCTCTCAGTTTTAAATTTCAACAAGAAGGGCCCTTGTTACCGCTGCTTCTACCCAGTCCCTCCACCCCCAAATTCTGTTACCCTGTGCCAAGATGGAGGTGTTATTGGGCCATCCATTGGTCTAGTTGGGCTCACTATGGCGATAGAGGCAATAAAAGTGCTCACAAATTTCTACACTGATGAAACCTTCTCTCCCTTCCTTTCAATGTATTCTGCCTATCCACAACAGACTTTAAGAGTATTTAAGATGAGGAAGAGACAGCCAAAATGTGCTGTATGTGGTGAAAATCCTTCGATTTCTGCTTCATCGTTACCAAAAGTGGACTATGTAGCATTCTGTGGAAAGCTTTCGGCGAATGTATTGACCAAGGAACAAAGAATATCTCCCAAGGAATACGACTCTCTTCCTAATAATCAAATATTAGTAGATGTCAGACCCAAAGAACAGTTTGATATTGTCTCTTTACCGCTGTCGGTAAACGTTCCTTGGCCTGCGGTTCTCTCTAAGGCTTCAGACAGTAAGTCGATTGATGCAATCTTGCCAAATGATTTCAATAAAGCTGAGGATATTGTCTACTTAATTTGTAGATATGGGAACGATTCACAATTGGCTACCAAGAAACTAGAGCAATGGGGTTTCAAAGCCAAAGACATCTGTGGAGGATTGAATAAATGGAGTGAAACGGTTGACCTGAACGTTCCGATCTATTAGACTTAGCTATTAACTATTATAATGTACATATTAACTATAAAATCTTTTGAAAAATGGAAAGCTCTACTCATGATGCCCTACTATTGGGCTATGTTTTCAATTATCCGATCATCACATCCATCTGCGTAAACGGTACTTACCATCCTCTGGTCCTACCTATTCTTTCTTTCACTCTCCACCTTTCGGGTCCAATCTCTCCACAAGAACCACTCCAGATGCAATTGCTGCTGCATAAACGGAGCTGGTCTCAAGTGACTCACTCCACGCAATGGCAGATATGAGAACATCTGGAGGATTAATGCATTGCCTGGTTGACTTCTCCACTGATCCTGGCTCCATGTCTCCATTGGCAACTAAGGTGTTCTCATCCACTTTACTGAATTTCCATAATTTTAATGGAACACTTGTCTTGTTAGTGGCCTTACCACCATGAAGGATCTTTCTGGCTACATTCAATACGCTAATCTCTCCGGTTGATGTACCGTTTAATATGATTGGGTGTTGAAGCACTTGCAGCAGGTGAAGGGCACTGATTGTGCCATCGACTTTCATAGCCATTGTGGCCTTGTCGCTTGGATGCTTGATGTAGGAATACTGGATTGTGTCGGCTGCATCATCAGTTATGAAAATCTTTAGGTTATCGTTGTATGTAGGTTGTACGAACGAGTTTGTTGCCCATGAATCAACCCGGCCATGCTGGAAATCATTGTATTCCAATGCGAAACATCTACTTCCCGCTGAATTCACTATAAGAGTATATTTCCCGGGCTCTCTTTCACCTGCAGTTACACTGGTAATGATAGCTTCAGTGACAGAGAATATAAAAGATGGGATACTCCAGTCTTCCTTGTTTTGTCCTTCCACAGGTAACAAGAATTCAGCTATAGATCCGTTCAGAAGCCCCACAATTACACTATTGTAGCCCAAAAAATTGTAACAAGTTAGGCCAAGTGTAGAGTCCTTTGGATCTTCAATGGAGTATGTTATAGATGGTTCTAGAATGGTTGCTAATTCTGGAGAAGCGGTTTTGTTGGTAGGGATTTTAAATAAATGAAGTTTTCCGGCAAATGTCCCACAAAGATAGCCTAGAGTAGATTTCAGGGATTTGATTGGTGCCCAAGAAATGTCTGAACATACTCCTAGATTGTCGAGGAGATAGAATTTATGCAAACTGAAGTGATTAGAGGCATTTTCATACTTCCAAATCTGTATCCCATGAGAGATTCCGTCTAATTTTGATGTACTTTTATCAAGAAATGCCAATTGTGGGTGATTTATAAGGGAAGATTCTCCGTAGCGACTTCTTACTACAGTAGCTGCTAAATAATCTACGTCTTCATTTCCGTCCTTCTCCTCTTCTTCCCTATTGTAAAGTCTAGGAAGCCATTTAAGACTCGTAACATGTCCCCCGGCGTTTAAAAAGAGTCCATTTCTGGAAATTGAGTCACCCATCTTAAGATACTCGCCAAAACGAAGCTTAGTAGCCATTTCCACGGGACCTTGTTGAAGTTTCAAAGAGACTTCCGAATGGCCCTTGAACCAGAATTTTTCAGCAAAAAGCTCCTCCAGAAGCGACCTGATCTTTACATCTGGGATATTGGTAGAAGCCGCTTTCAATTGTTGATATCTCTGTCGAATGTCGGACCCTTCTGTTTGATTTAACACCGATTCCGCCGGGTAGAACATTTTGTCCTCCCAATATGACTTGTACCGGATACAACGCTGGTAGAAGTCTTCGTTGTGGCCGTAATTGGCTATGAATCGTTGTTTGAACGAATAATCTCGTGCTTGACTCCGTGGGTTACTGTTATTCTTGGTAATTGCTTTCGATTTACTCTCCCTATGAATAGCAGCCTTCTTTTTCACTCCGCCGGCGGCTTTAGTGGGCTTTTTGACCGACCCAGTGGGGTCAAAATCGCCTTCCTCCACCATATAATCATCATCACTACTCATTGACACCAATTTTGTACCAAATGGATGGGATATTGTGGGATACAACTGGATATTTTACTCTATACACGACCTTATTAAGGTGTTTCTGGCTTCTTATGTTTGTTTTCAGCAGTTGGTGGTTTGTATTATATTTCTGTAACAAAATAATAATAACAAATATTATAACCTTCGATTTGATTACGAAATCTTTTTGACGGGGTAGAATGACTGTTGATATCTAAATAACAGGTCAAACGTAAAACCACATTGGTGGGAAGGTAATTGTCGTCAATTTTTCGGTCGATGGCGTTATTTAATAGAATTTGTAGAGGGCCATAGAATTGCTTTTGGTATAGTCTGCTTCAAGAATAGTAGCTGGTTTCGTCGTATTCTTCTTCTTCTTCTTCTTCTTCTTCTTCTTCTTTATTGTTCCAACTTCTTCACAATTTTTTATTCACTCTTTCTTGTTAAGCTCCTCAAAAGCATTAAAAGCATCAAAAGCATCACAATCAAGATCCATCAAGCATCAACTTCACTTCGTTCACTACTCATTACCGTCACCATCACCATCACCACCAGAGTCATTCTCTTTAACTGGTATGTCAAATCTACCGAGCGAGAGCAACGCCAGCGAATATTACAGTGCTGTTGAGGTCAACTCTGATCCAGAATGGTCTGTAGAATACGGGGACTTAGAATTGACTGCCAGAAATCAACAAGAAGGATCCTACAAAAGAGCCACTAGATCTACAACTAAAAGCCATACCAATCAAATTCGAAAGAGCTTCCAGGCGAAGCCACCAATGAATTCAAAAATCCCACCTGAACTGGTGTTAATCATCGATTCAGACGAAGAATTCGAGAAGGAACTCCTTTCAACAGGTTTCAAATTAGATGGAAACAACGTTAATCGCCTGCTGGTGGAGATTGATCTCGAGCTGAGCTCCTCTAATAATCAACAATTCAATAATAAACATAAAGAGAATGAAATTCTTATTACTGGAGGATTACAGACCGAGATTATAATGCCTAATAATGAAGAGAATGTTTCCCAAAATGAGTCAACTTTGACGTTAACGACAAAGGAACCCATTCAAAATCAAAATACAGATGTAGAAGAAAAGAAGCACAGGAAGAAGTCCCCCAAAAAGAAGAAGAGAAGCGTTTTGATGGACGACTTTTTTGCTATAGGAGAGCCCGAGAAGAAGAAGAAGAAGAAGAAGAATAAAATACAGGAAAGTGTCCAAGAACTCTTGATCTCCGACCCAGAGGCTCAAACTGTAGAAGAAGTAGTTGAAATAAACCCAAAACACCATACTCCTTCTCCTTCTGCTTCAGACATAAATATTATTAACCATGAAGACGATATTTTGTTTAGTGTACCTGACTACAGCGTAGAGAAGAAGAAACTGGAGCAACAACATAACGGGGGAAGAACTTACATAGTCAGATTGAAATCGAAAATCACCCCCCATGAAGTAGAATACAAAACTCCAGATCACTTAAAATTCAGTGAATCAGTCAGAGAAATCGTGCCCTACAATATGGATACTGCAACGTTAATATGGGTTGAAGGAAAGACTGAGATTAAGCATTTCTTTAGACCTTCAACTTTAGGAATTCCTTCCCCTAATTCTGGTGGAGATACAATAATAACCCTCTTGTTGATATCCAAGGACTCCTTGGATTCATTTATGGATTATCCGGAGTTTGCTGGTGTTTCTTCAAAGTATTTGGGTGACCTAGGTAGTGAACAGTACGAGTCTGACCTTGATAGGGAAGAAGGAGACACCAAAATTGGACAGGATACAAATATAGCATCAGCATCAATGAAAAGTATTCTTGTTGGAGTATCTGTGGATGATTATTTCATTATTGGTCTTAAAGGAAGCGATAATCGCCGAATAGAAGTCCAGGTTTCTTCTGAGACAAAGCTTATGGATGTCCTACATTACTACCTCAAACAAAAAGGTTTGGAATTGGGAGACAAACAGGCCAAACTCATATTCGATGACGAGGAGTTGGATTTAGACGGTAAGGTTGGAGACACTGAGTTGGAAGACGAGTTTGAGGTTCAGGTTATCATATGACATGTACAAATACTACAAGAGAGAAGGATACGTCAAAATACTTGCAACAAGGACAATGAATTTCGAAAAAGGATCAATGGTGGTTTGAACTCCAGTAATACACTTCTCTGAAATTATATAATACACTCTACATCAATAATGCATCATTCGTAGCTCATTAAGTACGGTTCTAGATTATGATATATCCCAATTCATGTAAATTTTGGGGCAAATTTTGCAGCATTTATTCCACGTCTAGTCTATCAGATCCAGTTCTTAGCTTTGAAGAATCGTACCGTAAGAAATACCATAACTAGATAGACACCACCGGCCTGTGGAACGATGTTATTTACAGTCTGGCCGTCTACCTTGTCTCCTCCATCTATAACCCCATTTTGGGTGAATGCTTGAAAATTCGTTTGTTGCAACATTTCTGGCCCTTGAGGTGAGCCCGTTTCGATGGCCTCAATAAAAGCCTCAGTAATAGTGGGCTCTTCTCGTTTCAATCCACCTAGTGCTGCCGTGGACAGCGATGACGCCGAGGAACTATCGATGGTGGCAGTTGGGGAAGTAACCGAAGCTTCAGTGATTTGGTCGGGCAACGTAGATGTGTAAACTGAAGTTCGGGTAGAAAAACCTGGCTGTGCAGAGGAGGATGGTGTATTAGAGGAGGTACTACTAGTACTGGTTTCTACTGTGACATTCCCAATATCACACCACCCATTCACAGGAATGCAGTTGATGTATTTACACCATTTGCAGCTATTATTGGTGCTGTTTTTGTCCTTGTTGAAAAAACTGTCTATCAAGGTTCCAAAATAAACGCATGCCAATGCTAAAGCTACTACTCGTGCTGCGACCCACATATACACCCTCAGATGAATTTTGTGTTCCCAGTTGTGTAAGGGGTTCCAGTTGTCACAAAATTGTTCCCACGTCAGTCTGGTGCTGTCATAGGCAATGATCCCGTATTTATATACGAAAAATGGGTCTGGTAAAAGTACTACTGTCATAAGAATACCCATGGCAAACCCTCCGATATGCAGAAAGTTATCCATTCCGGGCAAAAGTCCCAAAACAAACAGGACTACGATTTCACAAACCATTACCAAAATGAAAAGGCCATATTTTTTCGTGCCATACAAGTTAGTGTTTTTGGTGCCACAATAAGCAAACATAAGAATATTGGTAGCTACAACCCCAAAAAGCGCTCCCAGAGCACCAGTCAGGGCTATACCGCTTGGGGTATAATTGGCTCCAAGTATGAAGCCAGCGATACCACTGGCAAGATAGATGATAGCGTATTTGAGTGTTCCCAAATGACGTTCAATTGAAGCTCCCATAGTACATTGAAGAAGCAAGTTGAAGATGATGTGAAGAAATCCAGCATGCAAAAAAATCGGAGTGATGATTCGGTACCATTGGTGTGGATCATAAGCAGAGCCATTTGTTGGGACGCCCAGCATCCCACAGAGTTCGCTCAACAGACACACGTTGGTGACGGTAGTTGTACTATTAGGACAAGGGAATTGGATTGTAGTATCATCAGTCACTCCCTTGACAATTTGCATACATGGTACGTATCTAGCGCCCATGTTAATGAGTAAATAGGTAGATGGTCCTAGCATGGGGTTAAAATAAGGCTTGGTTTGGAAGGGCAGCCCTGTGAGTACCCCCATTTTCGCCAATTCGGCAATAAATACACTCACTTGAATGATTGTAACCACCATAGTGAAATAGGGAAGTCGGGTATAGTGGAATCGTGGTTTCCTCCGGAGTAATTTTACTCTTTCCTTCTCGTGAGCTCGAAGTTTGGCATCTTCCAGCGTACGTGGTGATGGATCATCGAAAACGTTGGCAAAAGGGTTCACATGCTGATCATCCTCGGCAACTGGGGGGATGCCTTCTATAGTCTCATGGTGGGTGTCTTTAGGGTTATAGTAGGGATTGTAGAGATTATTATCAGGGGTGCCATAGTCTTGATCGGGCTCGGGCTCGTTGTAAGGTCTATGGCGAATAGGAATATCTTTTTCGTGATCGCTATCGACTAAACTATCACCATGATGGAACTGGGCAGTGCGGGTGGCTTCATAAGGGTAATACTGTTTTACCAGCTTCAGTTTCAGAAGAGGAAGGTGATCCTTGGAGATAGGAACTGGAGGAGTAGGAGGTAGGTCTCGATTAAGACTCTTAGAACGACTGAATGCATTTTGGTTCAGACGGCTGATATTATCGAGTTCGATATCTTCACCTCCGCGTGGGCTGTAAGGCTGATATTGCACAGGGGCCTCGTGTTCTACTACTGGGAGCTGCCGAGATACTGGGGAATAGGCGCCTCCAGAGCCGAAGTTGAAGTAATCATCTTGTCCAACCTCATGTGGGGTCTTTGGCGGCACCGTTGGGGGGACCAGCATCGAGCTTATGGTTTTTACGAATGGTGTAGAAAGAAGAAAAAACTTCTGCAAATGTTACTGACGCTAATAGCGCAGTGAGGTTGGCGCTAGTGCAGCGAGGTGCGTTTCTCGCACGAGTCAGGGGCAGAAGATCGAGGCACCAGGGGAGGTGGAAGAGGTGATAGAGGGGTGAGCGAGCGGGGGCGGAAGGAGGGGTGGTAAGACAAGAAAAGTCCAATATAGGTGGTCAGTCGAATGAGATGAAATTTACTTGGGTACTGAGAGATATCTTATAATTACATCAATAAATGCTAGCCTTTGGTCAGAGTTTTAGGATAAGCCTATTCCCCAGCTTGGCCAATGTTATGCACAGTGTAGTGACGGTAAATAATTCCCTGGCTTACCTAAAAAATCATAGGGGTCTTTTATTTTATTTAAAGCTGCCATAAGAACCCTGACGAATCAGGGCTACACTTTGAGCTACACTTGAGACACGCTGAGCCAGGAATTCTTGATTGGATGTTGCTGGACTCATGAAGATATTCGGGTGTTAGTTTTAAAATATTCCTCCCATTCTATCCAACAGATAAGGGGAGCAGACGCGCCGTCTAGTCATTGAGCTATTCCCTTTGTCTTGCAAAATTTTTGCAAACAATTCAATATTTACCCTCCACCGAGCCATGTGAGATGATGTAAGGGATCGAGGAAAACCTGCAAGCCGTTGCCTAAACCGGTGCGACCCAGGAATTTTTTACGCGATATCACTAATTCTCTCGAATTGACGCTGCATTCTCTTGGAGACGATCAACTCATCCCGGGCAACGGGGAGATCACAGGCTTCCAACTTTGGGCTAACTGTCCGAGGTATTCTGTGTTTTGGGTAATCTGCAATTGAGATCATCTGCAATTTAGATAATCAGTAACTCATGTGTTACTGTTGTGTGTATTGTCAGCCTAACTACAATTCGTTTTTTATCTCTCTCAGTCTCTAAATATTAATATACCTCCCCTACATTAACCCTCCAAATCTTCCCCTACCTCTCTATCTTCTTCATCCATCATGTATTTCTATTTCGCTCCATCTCTTTCCTCCCCATCCCGGCTTGTCTCTCCATTTCTGCATCCCTACTTCTTCCTCCATCTCTGCTTCTCTCCACTCTATTTGATCTCTTCAGCCACTCCTATCTGCACGCTATTCCATGCTATTTATGCCCACCGTCAAGCTGACCTCAACCTGACTTCAACTTGAGCGCCTACTATGCCCATCCATCACCCTCTCATCTGCTAACCAAAAATATTTCTTCTGAGGCGGTCTCCCACCGCTGCTACCATGAGGTCTCTTCAGACAGTTGGCACAAGAAGACGGTTTTTTCATGTACCACGGCCTCTCATTTTGATCATTTCGGGCGTGGAGGTGCCTCTTCTTCTGTGTACTTCGTTTGTTTCTGTTATGGTGTATCTCTATATCTTGCCTGTACATATTGACGAGGGAATCTTTCGTGGAAGTTGCAAAATATCTGTCTCCACTACTGTTTATTCTAATTATTTTACCATATTCACTGCTGGTTTCACTCTATTTCATCCACTTACATCACATTTACTCTATTGTTTATTCATCATGGCTTCTAACACTAACTTACCGTATGCATTCTTTTTGCCTAACCTCCTAATCCTTGAACAATGCATCGTTAGACAATGGATCAACTTGCAACACTTGACTTCTCTTCTTAATCTTACGGTCTTTAGCGGCATCAGCACGAGCCCTGGCCTGTGCTGCACTCTGTTGTTTAACTTGTGCTCTAACAAAATTGGGCGAAACATATTCCTTATTTTCGTAAATCTTTGGTCCCCCAAATGATCCTTCCAACACTGTGATCAATGTAAGCACAAATCTGGGTCCAATTTCAATCAATTGCAACTCCTCTTCGCCCTTAGTCTCTCCATCTTCATCTTCCTTTTGATCCAATGTTTCATTAATCTGATAATTCCTTACCCAAATTTTACCATCTACAATCAGAAACAGCATCACGTGATCAATGAAGGGCTTCAGTTTACGGGCTTGAGGTGGTACACCAAAAGTGTGGGTGAATAACTCTTTCATTAAACGGTAATGGTCGTTGCTCTCAAACAGCTTGTCGAATGAGAGAATAGGTCTAGAACCCTTCAAACAGTTCCCAGTGAAGTTCAACTCATCTAATGTGTGCAAATTCTGGACGTGGAACTTCAAAGTAGGTCCATTTGGAGGCTTCGAAACCCAGAGATAAAGGTCCTGGTGCTTTCTGGCTTCAAAAAAGAAGATGTTGTTACAGTTGTACAATTCAGCAACTTCATTAAGTTGGTAAAGGTTCTTCTTGGAGTCAAATTTGGGCTCCTTTCTGGCGTGGGGCAAGAGCAGTAAGAGATCTGAGATCAAATGACGGTGTCTAAATGTCACACCACGGGATGATATCACCAAGAGACGTTGTCTGTTGATATGCTTTGTCTTCTCCGCGGAATCTTTGGAGGTCTTGCTCTGAAGTGCTTTGTAGATCGCCGACATGCTTGGTAAGTTGTGGGATGAATTTTTTTGATGAGATGAGCATCGAATTTTTGTGCAGGCGAAATGCAGGAAATGTATAGCAACCGCTAATAATCTGTTGATAATCAAGTGGGCTATTATCTGGTGGGCTATAATCTGTTGACCTATTGTATATATCTTGGAGATCTCTAATCATCTCCTCCAAAAAATTTCGTCTCATTCACCCCTACATCTACTTCTTCAATCTACGTCTTCTTATCTCCTTCTGATCTATTTGTTATATCTTGTTATATCTTTTTATTTCTACCTATAAGAACTTTAATCTTCCTATATCTACCTATATCTACTTAAATCTTCTCATATCTACTTATATCTTCTCATACCTACTTATGTCCATTTCCTGCTCTTTTCCATGTTGTATTCAATACATCTATTCATATTAAACTCAGCTATCCTGCTTGAATTGCTCCTTATTCCAACTCAACAAATTCACATCTCCCGTCTTTCTTGGTCTTACAAGATTCACCGTCAATAAAATCAATGCAAGCAACATACAAATTCCTCCCCCTACCATCCAGGCAATCCCTAAAAATGGATTCTTTCCTCCAATGGCCAGCCTTTGCAGAATGTATACAAACTTCTTGCCCTTGTATGGAAGAACTGGGAAGTGTAATCCAATAGTTATCTCGTAAGTCCCCTGGGGAAGTGCTTCCTTGTCGTTTCTTAATGCAAGCTTGTTAAAAGTGGGGAGTCCGGCAGTAATCATCCAGTTTTGGAATTGCAGCCAAGTCAGAATATCCGGAACATTGGTAGCGTTATATCCATTGGGGAACTTCTTGTACCAGTTTGGTGGTGGCACAATATCTCGATAATCGTAAGCAGTTTTCCTATATCTGTCAGAGTTGGAACTCCAGGCAATCCCCTTATCGGTCATAACGTAGTCTTTCGAAGTCCCATTGACTCCTTTCAATGTCTCGGAATACGTGTCATTGAATAAAGAGTTCGAAATAAGTCCACAAGGGTATATTATCTTGCCTGCTGCATCAGTCAGCAATGGCTGACAATTTTGGCCAATTGTATCCTTGATGTCGCTAATCAGAGCCTTTTTACCTTGAATCTGGTCCTCCGAAAATGACTTGGCGTATCTCCGATGGTTCTGGTAGAAGTCCTTAAGCCTGTAGAAGAAATAAATCGGACCCTTAAGGTCATGAGGCACATCGAAACGGATCAAACAAACATTTCTTTCATCATCAAACTGCTGTGATTCATCGGTAGAGAGTTTCCAGGTGGCAGTTGCGTCCTTATTGTTGAAGTTCTTCAACCGATAGTCCAAGTATTCACTAGGGATGGCACTATAGTAGTCCTTCAGGGCCAAATTTTCACATTGGGTGTAATCAATGGTAATATCTTGAACGATATGGGAAGCGTACCACATGGCAGCTCCAAGAGGGGCGAAGACTATGGCAATCACCACAAGAAGTGGGATCACTGTTTTGGCAGTGAAAACAGGATTATAAGCCTTCAATCTTTGTTGTTTAAACGCATTGTCGGTGGGTTTTTTCAGTTTGGGTGGATCTTTAATCAAATCTTCCTCCGATTCTGAAGCTTCTGACTCGTATTCAGCTTCATATTCCGGGATTTGCAGATCACCACCTGGGCGGACGGTGTTTTCGGCCTCGTAGGCGGTACTACGCTGGGCTTGTGCTGCTGAAGACATCAAATCCAGGTTGGCGACGGTGTTAAACAACGGGTTATTCGGAACTAAGCAGGAGAAAAATTACGGAAGGTTTGTGCGAGCGGCGATAATAGCGGGCGCAACGTGTGTTCTTTGGGTGCACGGGTGTCTGACGGTGCTACACTACAGGCTTGAATCACCACTGGTAAGAGTCTACAGAAGGAAGGGGGTTGGGGGTGGTTGTGAAAGTTTTCGATAGTTTGTGGTAGCTTGCTGGGCAAATTAGTAAAAACAATGTTATCGGCTTAACCCTGTTTGTTTCTTTGAGGATTATTTGGTAAGATATATTGAGGTCAATGAAATGGTGTTCATTCTTCAATTTCATCTATTTGGGCAAAAAAAGGCAAGTTTAGGAAATATTCATCTTTAAAGAAGGGAATCGATAGTTATGGCTGACAAGTCAAACCAATGGGTATAGTGGTTAATTAAGATGAACACCAAGGGGAAAGACCTTTCACAAGACATTTCGATATCTTTAGGATACAATAATCCAGATCGACATCACATGTGGTCTTCAACTAAATGAAAAACGGTCGCTTTCCTCCAACTAAACAGACATTGGCTTGACTAGCAGCGTTTCATCCCTCTCCTTCAACCTCTGCCAATATCCTATATATAATTTGCTGAGATGGGTGGGAACATTAAAAGAAGCATTAATAAGGGCAGCCTCTAAGCTGATGATAAACAAACATACAGATGCAAATGTGTATAAATATGTATATTTGTGTAAATCTTTATATTTGTGTATAAACATGAAAATGTATAGATATAAACCTGAATAGCAAAGCATCCTTGAAGCATCTAGAGCCTGCAATGGCTAGACACTCGGTGTGCACCACACAGTCTCTCTCTCTCTCTCTCTCTCTCTCTCTCTTGTGCGAGTCGCAATTCAGCCGGTAAAAAAAATTTCACTTCTCATCACTGAAGAACCTCCAGACTACAGCATGAACGACGATCAGGCGGAAAAAAACATCGAGATCTGGAAGATCAAGAAGCTTATCAAGTCCTTGGAACAGGCCAGAGGTAATGGTACCTCTATGATATCCCTCATAATTCCTCCAAAGGGTCAAATCTCCCTCACACAGCAACTCCTTACTGAAGAATACGGAACCGCATCCAATATTAAATCGAGAGTCAACCGATTGTCGGTGTTATCTGCTATCACTTCCACCCAACAGAAGCTTAAATTGTATACTAATGTGCCCAAGAACGGTCTTGTGGTTTACTGTGGTGATGTTATCACTGATGAAGGTAAGGAAAAGAAGTTGAATATCGATTTCGAACCCTTCAAACCTATCAACACCAAATTGTATCTCTGTGATAATAAGTTCCACGTGGAAGCTTTGAATGAATTGTTGGAAAATGATGATAGATTTGGGTTTATCGTTATGGACGGTAATGGAGCTCTTTTCGGTACTGTTCTGGGTAATACCAGAGAAGTCTTGCACAAATTTACGGTTGATTTACCCAAAAAGCACGGTCGTGGTGGTCAATCAGCTCTTCGTTTCTCTCGTCTTCGTGATGAAAAGAGACATAATTATGTGAGAAAGGTCGCCGAAGTCGCCGTCCAGAACTTCATTTCTGGTGATAAGGTCAACGTCAAGGGTTTAATTCTTGCCGGTTCTGCTGATTTCAAGACTGAATTATCGAAATCCGATCTCTTCGATCTTAGACTTCAACAAAAAGTCATCAAGGTGGTTGATGTTTCATACGGAGGGGAAAATGGATTCAACCAAGCCATCGAATTATCTGCTGAAACCTTGGCTAACGTTAAATTCGTCCAAGAGAAGAAGCTTCTTAACGATTATTTCGATCAAATCTCCCAAGATACCGGTAAATTCTGTTACGGTATTGAAGACACATTGAAGGCTTTGGATTTGGGTGCTGTGGACATCCTTATTGTTTACGAAAACTTGAATACTGTCCGTTATACATACAAGAACTCCGAAGGTGACCTCGTGGTGGTGGAAGCCAACCCTGATTTACCTGACAAGCTGTACCTGTTGGATAAGGCCACTGGTACTGAAATGGAGACAGTTAAGGAGGAGACTCTTTTAGAATGGCTTGCCGAAAATTACAAAAACTATGGTGCTACTTTAGAGTTTGTCACTGATAGATCTTCTGAAGGAGCTCAATTTGTGGGTGGATTCGGTGGGATCGGTGCTCTCTTGAGATACAAGGTCAACTTCGAGCAGTTGGCTGACGTTCTGGATGACGATGAGTTCTTTGACGACGATGACGACTTCATTTGATCATAGAGTAATATAAGGAAGGGGTAGATAACACGGACAGGAGAATAAGATGTCGTAGAATAACAATTGTAGTAGAGCAGTAGTCATTTATTTGAGAATTTTGTAGAGCAGTAGTAGTATTGTTAATGAGTAGTAGAGGAGGAGAGAAACTGCTCGAAGGAATAGTAGAGTGTTATCTGAATAAGCAGAACAGTAGTAGACCTCCATTTGATAAGTTTGAGACGCTGCTGTGCTGTCTTTGGTTATACTTCTCTTCTTACTAACAAGCAGTGTATCTACATTCTATTTGCGTAATACCACCTTCTATTTGCATTTCTTCTTCTAATTTCTTCTAGCCTCCTTTGCCTGCTTCTTAGCCTGCTTTTTAGCCTTCTTATTCTGCACCATCTTAAGCTTCAAGTCTTGCTTTGGTTTCTTAGTTGATTTTTTCACCCGATTGCCTCCTTTAATCTCCAGTAATGCATTGACCTTATCGTGTCCAAGAACCTCTGCATGCATGTTACCCTTGACCATTTGATGAGCCAAGTTTTGTAACCCGCTTGTAATGTATGATCTTCGTGCATTCTTACGAAGTGGCTGCCCCAATAACGCTCTCAACTCGGCTCTCATTCCTTTCTGTTCATTTTTATCAAGCAACTTGCCCTCCTTCCGTTTCCTCATTCTCTTCAAAATATCATCATCGAAATCAGCAATGTCTCCTTCGAGTCCCAACTCCTCTGCAGCTTGTGCTACCCATGAATCCTCTTTCTTTGAAGACATATTCAGAATTTCAGCATCAGCTAATTTCTGCGCTAGAGCAACCCTAGGTCTAACTTGTTCAACAAGATCCATTTCTATGGGTAAAAGCTTCACATCAGGGGCACTAACTGCATTACGAAGCTTCTTCAATGGACCAGAAGCCTCTTGGGGTGAGCAGAACATCACCGAGACACCCTCTTTACCAGCTCTAGCAGTTCTACCAGATCTATGAATGTAAACATCAGCTGATCTTGGAAGATGGTAATGGGCAACATGATCGATATCTGGGATATCCAAACCTCTGGCAGCAACATCAGATGCAATCAACACAACCGTAGAGTTCTTGCCGATAGATTCTTTGAATCTCTCGATAGCACGCAATCTTTGCTTCTGAATCATCGAAGAATGAATCGAAAAAGTAGGAATGTTCAAGTTGTTAAGCATGGGTACGAGCCGTTTCACAGAATCGATGGAATTGGCAAACACCAAAGTTGTGCCCGGGTACAAGAGCAAGAAATAGTATAAGTAGAGATCTCTTTCAGTAGCACCACATTCAACCAAGGCTTCGAAAATTGACTTAGAAACCTTGTCGTTGGGATTAGTATCAATGAATGCCGGCTTTTGGTCTTTCAACTTCAACTTTTTGTTCAAAAGCTCGATAACTGCTTCCTTAGCTGCTTCTTTATTGGTTTGCTCCAATGTCTTCTTCTTATTATTTCTGTCTAATTTGACAAATAAGTCTTTGGCGAAAGTAGCCGAGAACACAAGAGTTTGCCATTTCCAAGGCATACCGGTTTTCTTTGGTCTCTGCTTTTGGAAATGCTCTAAAATTTTAGCAAACTCCTCAAAGTGTCCGTCTTGTAAAAGCCTGTCAGCTTCATCCAATACAACGAAGTCCGTCGATGCTAGACGAACCAAAAGCTCTTCATTCTTCTCGATGAGTTCTAAGAATCTTCCAGGAGTAGCAACAACAATTCCTGGTCCATTTTTCAACAACCTTTCTTGCTTTAAGATGGATAATCCACCGGTGACACTGACAATGCCATTGGCAGTTAATGGAGAGAATGATGCCAACTTATTTAAATGATCAACCACTTGTTTGGCCAATTCTCTGGTTGGAGCGAAGATGATCCCCACTGGCTCATTAATAATACCCTGCTTTCTGTTCTGTTGAATCTGAGGTAATTTTTGCAAGTACTTCTCGAGAATGGGAATTCCGTATGCTAATGTCTTACCAGAACCAGTTGACGCCTTACCAATGACATCTTTGCCTTCAATTGCTACCGGAATGGAGCTCTTTTGGATAGCAGTTGGCTTGTCAAATCCTAAAGCAGATAATCCGTTAAGTGTATAAGAACTGAGACTGACATCTTCAAATTTCCACTCGGGAAGATCAGCTTCTTCAGTCTCTCCGTTCTCCAAGAGACGGAATGTATTTGCATGCAATTCTTCAGAACTTGATGGTTTAATTTCCTTCTTGGTGACAGGTTGTTTAGGTTTTTCTGAATTCTCTTTAGTTTCTTTTGAGTCTTTCGTATTATTGCTCTTTTCCACTGCTTTGACTTTACCATTGACCAGTTCTTCAGTCTCTATATTTTCTTGGGTCTCAGACACAGGATCTTCAAATCCAGCAAATTCATCGTCACCTTCATTATCTACTTCATCGTCATCTACCTCATCCACATCATCATTATCATCATCATCATCTTCATCATCCTCTTCCTGTTCCAGGACTTCATCTGTACCGTCTTTCACCACGAATTCAACTTTTCCGTCCTTTTGAACTACATCGACACCCTCTATTTCCTCCAAGCCGTAAAATCCTTCCCAATCATCTAAAGTGTCCGGAACTTCCACTGGTTTCCATTTTAAGTTATCAACCTTGACGATTTTGCTTTCCTTCTTCAATTTCTGCTTCAAAGATAGCCTCTTGGGCATCTTCTGCACCTTGGCATTGAATTTAGCACTGCTCTTGGCCATGGTGTAGTCTGTATAATATGAGATGAGATGAGATGAGATGAGGACTCGAGAGTTTTTATTTTTTGCTGGAAAATCTCCATGGCTAAACAACAGAAGAAGAAGCCTAGAAGTGGGTTGCTTCGTCGACCCTTAACCATTCTGGGTAATAGAAGTGGTGTACCAAAGAGCTTGAAGCCCCAACAGGCCCGTCTGCTCATTAGAAGATTTCATGTGCTCCAGAAGTACAAAAGTTCGGTGTTATCAATTCTTGGCCATGATCTCACTGAGGCAAATTACAAGGAAGAGCTTGCTAGAAATAACCCTAAAGAGTGGGAAAAAAACTACACAACACAGCTAAATGTAGAGGTTCCAAGATCAAATGAAGTGTTAAAATTTGACTCTTCTATGGATCCTGCTGAGCTAATAGGTATATTAGGAAGAATAGATGCAGAAATAGTATCCCGCGGCGGTTTGGAAGCATACCAGTCTGCATCGATAAGAGGTCAAGATACTTCAAGGGGCGGAGATTCATCGAGAAAACTAGTAGAATGGCTAAAGAAGAGAGGTTTGGAGCAATACAGTCAACCTTTAAATGCTTTGGAAATAGGGTGTTTGGACCCCAACAATCAAATTTCAACCTGTGGTATATTTGATACTGTAACCAAAATAGACTTGAATTCTCAGTCGCCAGAAATAATGCAACAGGATTTTATGAAAAGGCCCCTACCTAAACCAGACCTTGACGATAACAATAAAGAGAAATTTAACTTAATCTCTTGCTCCTTGGTGGTAAACTTTGTTCCTACACCACAAGAAAGAGGTGAGATGCTCAGAAGGATTACTCAGTTTTTGAAGAAGCCACTGGGTGGCAGTATGAGCAGCTTGTTTCTCGTACTACCCTTACCTTGCGTTACAAATTCTCGATATATGGATGAGGATTTACTTGACTACATCATGAAAAGTCTTGGATTTGTTACCGTGTATCTGCACAAATCCACCAAAATCATTTACTATCTTTACGAATGGAGCGGAGTTCAGTCAAAGAGATTACGTATTTCGAAGAAGGAGTTAAGACCGGGCTCAAATCGGAATAACTTTAGCATCACTTTCGACGAATAAAAAGACTTCAGCCTGGAAAATTCCTGCGGGAAGTCGGAACTTATTGTCTATCTAATTTATCCGCCATAACAAGTATAGTAACTTTGCATGAAGCATTGCGTCATGCATACATCAAAATCACCTGTCTCGGAAAAATCAGTGGGTGCTCACATAAAATTCAACGGCTGACATGACTTGATATAGAGTACATAGATTAAAATCAAGACTAGACCGGGTCCAGATAGCTTCTTGAAGATATAGTTTGGACTTTATAGATGTTCACTAATTATGATGAGTTTCAAAGTTTCTTTTGAAATTAGCAATCTTGTAGAGTCTGGGCCCGCAATGTAATAATCCTTGGTCGTCGTTGATTAAAAAGTGATTCTAGGCAGTCGTAAGACAATCCCTTTTGAAGCAATCACTTGATTATGTTTGGAGACTGACTGAGTGGTTTCATAATTCTCTTAGTCCGATCACCTTGTAGCAACGAATTAACTCCGAACCGTTCCAATTTTCATCCGAATGACACGAGAAGGGTTTATTTGTAGCATCATGAAAGAAAAAAAAGTCACCTGAATTAGTTGCCCTGTTCTAATTAAAGGATTCTTTTCTTTTTGACATGGCAGATCATAAAATATTCAATTTACCTTGTATGATGTAAATAAATGTGGTGAGGTGGTGAGGTCTTCAAAGTTGGATATGCCCTAACAGTACCCGCATGACAGGAAGATGATGACTGGGTGACTTTTCTATGTTGTATGCAAGCCGCATCTCTTTATTGAGTATGTTTGATATATTACGTGATAAAAAAAAAAAAGCCAAATTAAATCTAGGAAAGTTCGGATAATTTGTCATGCAAGTCCCCAGCCCCCACGAACTCACCCAACCTCACCCCAGTTGGTCAAATGAAGGGGTCAAGTTTTCAATGGAGAAATGCACGTCCCCACTTTGCTTAGCTGGGTATCCCCACTTTTGTGTTTCTTTAAAAAAACTTCAAAAATTGGTCGTGGAATAGCATTTTCACGAAAAATGAATGCACGATCACACCGTTAAATTTCTTATATTTGCTTATTTTGTATTTTGTAGTTGCTATTACTCAAAATCCAAACTGTTCTGCTGATATGCCTTTTCCTTCGCCTCCATAACTACAACACCTGGAGATGTGGAGTGAAATGCGGGAATGCATTGGTGAACGCCTCTCAACATCTGACGAATATGCGCTTTTGCCAGCTACGAATTGCCTCATTGAACTCATGTTTTTCCGGGGTGGATCTTTCCGGAGAAATTAATTTTCTTTTTTGACTCCAGCTGCATAATTCGCGGGAATTTGCATGCTATATCTGAAAAAAGTATTACACTTGCATATGCTGCATATTTTGTTTGCTGGCATCGGAAAAACTGCGAGCACTCATCCCAAAAACTATAAAAGAAAACCGTCGCCAGCAGTCTTTGACACTTCAGAAACGTTTACTTTCATTTTTCAACATGTCTGAAGTTAACAACTCTAATCAAGAGACTCCAGCTCACTCTAACCAAGAGACTCCAGTGCAGTCTTTGCTTGAGAAGAAGGTCTCAGGTGAGTCTGCCCCATCCCCTGATGCTATCAAGGAAGACCCAAACTTTGTTCCAATGCCAAAAGGTAGTTTCAAGAACTACACCGCTTCCATTATTTTGTGTTTTTGTGTGGCCTTCGGTGGTTTCGTTTTCGGTTTCGACACCGGTACCATTTCCGGTTTCGTTAATATGGACAACTTTAGAGAAAGATTTGGTCAAAGACACGAGGATGGTACTGTCTACTTTTCCAACACCAGAACCGGTTTGATTGTTGCTATTTTCAATATTGGTTGTGCTATTGGTGGTGTTTTCCTTTCTAAAGCTGCTGACCTTTACGGTAGAAGAATCGGTATTATGATTTCTATGGTCCTTTACGTTGTCGGTATTATCGTGCAAATCTCCTCTGATGTTGGTAAATGGTACCAATACTTCGTCGGTAGATTGATTACTGGACTTGCCGTCGGTATCATTTCTGTTGTCTGTCCTATGTTCATCTCTGAATCCTCTCCTAAGGCTATCAGAGGTACTATGGTCGTCTGTTTCCAATTGTGTATCACCTTAGGTATCTTCTTGGGTTACTGTACTACTTACGGTACTAAGACTTACACTGACACTAGACAATGGAGAATTCCTTTGGGATTGTGTTTCGCTTGGGCTATTATTCTTGTTGTTGGTATGTCTTTCATGCCTGAATCTCCAAGATACCTCGTTGAGAAGGATAAGATTGAGGAGGCCAAGAGATCTGTTGGTAGAGCCAACAAGCTTGACTCTGAAGACCCAGCTGTCTACTGTGAAGTTCAATTAATCCAAGCCGGTATTGAGAGAGAAAAGTTGGCTGGTAAGGCTACTTGGGGTGAACTCTACACTGGTAAGCCAAAGATTTTTTCTAGACTTCTTATTGGTATCATGCTTCAATCCTTGCAACAATTGACTGGTGACAACTACTTTTTCTACTATGGTACTACTATTTTCAAGGCTGTTGGTATGACTGATTCTTTCCAAACATCTATCGTTCTTGGTGTTGTCAACTTTGCTTCCACTTTCCTTGGTATTTACGTTATTGAAAAGTTGGGTAGAAGATTGTGTTTACTCGTGGGTTCTGTTTCCATGTGTGTCTGTTTCCTTATCTACTCTGTTTTGGGATCTACTCACTTGTACAAGGACGGTTACGAAGGTGAAACTTACACTTCTACTGGTGATGCCATGATTTTTATTACCTGTTTGTACATTTTCTTCTTCGCTTCCACCTGGGCTGGTGGATGTTTCGCCGTTGTCTCTGAGATCTACCCTTTGAGAATCAGATCTAAGGCTATGGGTCTTGCTATGGCTGCTAACTGGATTTGGGGTTTCCTCATCTCATTCTTCACTCCATTCATCACAAGTGCCATCCACTTCTACTATGGATTTGTTTTCTTCGGTTGTCTTCTCTTCTCAGTCTTCTTCGTTTACTTCTGTGTGATGGAAACCAAGGGTTTGTCGTTAGAAGAAGTCGATGAATTGTATGCTTCTGGTGTCATTCCATTGAAGTCTTCCGGATGGGTTCCACCACCACAATCTCAACAAGCCTACGAATCTGGTTACGCTAAAGAAGCCAAGCCAGAGGTCGAGCAACACGTTTAACGAACTCTAATGAATTCATAAAATATAATAGAGGCCATTTGCATATATATAAAAACAGTTATACCTAATTTATGAACAGTTTTAAAGTCTGTAGAAATAAGTCTTAAGATTCAAACCAGTCGAGTGACTGGATGACATTAGATGAACCATATGATCATGAGTTTGAAAAAACCATAAATGCAAATCATGCAGCAACTATAGAACCATAGAAAATATTCATGTTCATTGGAAAAAGAGATCACATGCCTCGACAGCAAACCTGATCTTCTCACAATCATACTATTGTACTAGCTCACACACTTCTAAATGAGAAAGCCGGTGCCGGAATGAGCAACAGAGAAGATCATCAGAGAAGAAGTAGTGAAAAAGCAAAAGCGTTGATTTTTAATTTCCTTTAAGAGCAGCAGCACAATACAGCAAAATTTTCCCCTAAGACCATTTTTTTACATGTCTGGTTGTCCACCGAGCTGCTGCAAAAGAAAATCAACCCTGTCTATGGCACCATCGAGTCAGAAATGGACACCAATCTAGATCCAGCGAGAAAAAGAAACCGTCTCCCCTTTCCTTTGAAAAAATAACGCCTCTTAAAGACTGGCCGACTTCGGACAGGACCGAATGTTTCCTAATGCGGGATAGTTTTTCCGACGAGTGAAAATAACACCCTGCGGCTGGAAATTGAGATAGGTGGTCCTTACGAGCTACCGTAGAGAGAAAAGTGAATAGAATGCAAAACTACCACAGATTGGGAGTTAAGGGGGAAGGGAAGAGGAAGAAGATAGAGAGAAAGAACGAAGGTGATTGGTCGTTTCACTTTTTTTGTCTGTGTCTCAAGTTGGCACCTCTTTCCTATTACACGTGCCGAGCAGTACTCCATGCAGCTGTCACCCCATTAGGACTGTTAAGATGAATCACCATTTGAGTCAATCTACTGTAAACGGCATGAAGCGCTAAGCCAAATGCTGCTCGAAATAAAAAAATCAATTGTTAAAGGCGGTAGGAAAATTTTCTCTGTGAGACCATAATGTCTGGTTGAATCACCGATTAAATGAGTTCCAGAGGTTGAATTGAAACAAATTTAAAAGCCTTATAAAAGTTTTAAGCTCTATACAATCAAGAATTTCATCCCTAGCAGTTTAGGGAGGGGAAGTAAACCGAATACACAACCACGGTATGAACTTAAACTGCCGACTCGCATCTCTCGTTACCGATCCTTTGGCCCGCCGGTTAATATCGGACAACCCCTCTTCTCAACTTTTTTTTTTTTTAAATTCTTTCATGCATCACATGGAAGTGATGGTGAATCATCCACCGTATTTAACATTAGGCGGGCCAGAATTTTTCACTCGCTTGACCAGTACAAAAGGTAACCAATCGACTTGAAATTGTCACCTTGTTTGCAAATAATTACCCATTACCTTGTAATTTACTAATCATGCTTAGATCCATTGTTAGACCTCTGAGAGTCTCCATCAGATATCTCTCTCAATTCAGTGAGATTCCTTTGGCTCCTCCTGACAAGATCCTCGGTATTTCCGAGGCCTACCAAAAGGATCTGAACCCAAAGAAGATCAATTTGGGGGTTGGTGCCTACCGTGATAACGCCGGTAAGGCCATTATCTTCCCAGCTGTCAAGAAGGCCGAGGAAAAGTTGTATGCTATCGAAACTGAAAAGGAATACACCGGAATCACTGGTTCTAAGAACTACCAAAAAATCATCCAGAACTTCGTTTTCAACAATTCTGGAAAGGATTCTAATGGAGCCAAGTTGATTGAACAAGGCAGAATTGTTTCTGCTCAGACCATATCTGGTACCGGTTCTTTGAGAGTCATTGCTGACTTTTTGAACAGATTCTACCCTAAGAAACATATTGCTGTACCAAAGCCTACCTGGGCTAACCATGTGGCAGTTTTCAATGACGCTGGCATTACTTCTGAGTTCTATGCTTACTATGACACTGCCAAGAATGGTTTGGACTTTGCCTCTTTAAAATCTTCGCTTAACAGCATCGACAATGGCAGCATTGTGTTGTTGCATGCTTGTTGCCACAACCCTACCGGTATGGATTTGTCCACTCTGGAATGGGAAGAAGTGTTGGAAATTATCCAGAAGAAGAACTTCTACCCAGTTGTTGACATGGCCTACCAGGGATTCTCCTCTGGTGACCCATATGAAGATATCAGCCTCATCCGTAGAATGAACGAATTGGTTGTAGAGGGAAAGATCCCATCCTACTCTCTCTGTCAATCTTTTGCCAAGAACATGGGTCTTTACGGTGAAAGAACTGGATCCATTTCCATAATCACTGAGCTGAAGGAGGATGCCACCGCTGTGGAATCTCAATTGAAGAAACTCATCCGTCCAATTTACTCTTCGCCACCAATTCACGGTTCCAGAGTGGTTGAACAAATCTTCGCCAACCAGGACCTTTACCAAGACTGGCTTACTGATTTGAAGCAGGTTGTCGGTAGATTGAACGAGATCAGATCCAAGTTGTACGAAAAATTGGACAAGACCAATTACAATTGGGACCACTTGACCAAGCAAAGAGGTATGTTCATCTACACTGGTTTGAGTAAGGAGCAAGTGATTGAGTTGAGAGAAAAATACAGTGTGTACGCTACTGAAGATGGTAGATTCAGTATTAGTGGTGTTAATGAGAAGAATGTCGATTATTTGGCAGATGCTATTAACAAGGTCATCAGCAAATAGGCTGGATCTAGGACTTAGTACGGTAAATAGAATCAATGAGAAGTAAGATCATGTAGGTTGGGGAGGAAATCAAGGAAAAGGCAAAGAGCAAAAGAGAGAAGAGAGAAGAGAGAAGAGAGAAGAGAGAAGAGAGAAGAGAGAAGGGAGAAGAGAGAAGGGGGAAGAGAGAATAAGCCTGAAACCAATTAAAACCCACCAGAAGCATCGGTTTCTATGAAATGATATATAGATTTTCCAGTGAAGATTATTTTGCTGCTTACTTCTTTTTGTTCCTCTTCATGCTAATCCAAATCTACCTTCATATATTTCGCATCTTCCTTTCATGCCGTCAGCCTTGCGTGGGGGAAGAGCCACAATCTGTGCCCCCCACGAAAGATCACCAACGAGTACATTCATCTCGTACCTCCACCTACTTCCACCTAGTAATTCTAGTGTTTATGGACTGCCACGCAAAATGTGTTAATGTACTATGGTGCCATCTATTTTTCCAACCAATTCCATTGACCTTGACCGTGCTGCTGACTACTGTTTCCATATTGATCCCCAAACCCATTCCCACTATTCGCCCGCTAATCGCCCGCAAAAATGCCCCGAACTTCTCCCCGACTCCGGTTTAACACCCTGAGTTAGCGCTATTCGCAGGCTCTTTCTACGCTTCCACATTATTCCTCCCCTCCTCTCCCCACCTTCAAGTTGCACGAGCCGCACACAGCTGCACCACTGCTGGGAACAAGTACCGAGAAGACCCCACATTGCTACAATTGGGACATGTAGATCTAGATAAATAGACAATAGGAGGTACATCATTCATCTTATCCTAAACACGGTGATGTCTTCCTCTAAATATCCCACAAACGAAATAATAATAATCTCAACTCGTTATCAATTATCGATGAATCCCTCCATGGACGGTACCCGCTGGTGCCTTAAAAGTGATCTATCTTATTTATTCTGCTCGTCACCAGATGCCCACACACACACCCCACACCTCCCCCGGCTGCACACCGCATGACTTAAATAAATGACTATTGACTACATGCCTATATAACTTGCTGGTCCCCTTACCTGATTCTAATTTCTTCTTCCTTCTTAGAAAACCTCTTCAACCTTTTCTCCTCCCCTGGCCGTCTGCCCCTTGGCTTTCTACCCCTTCACATATTGTGCCTTTCATTGCCCTTCATTGTGATTGTGTCTCGAGATTCCAACTTCAATTCAAATTGAATTTTAGTCTCTCGGTGGAAAAAAAATAAGTCCGTTCGATTTCAATTCTACAACATGTCTTCAGTCTCTACAACCGCCTTCCAGGACCAAAAACCAGGCACTTCTGGTCTTCGTAAGAAGGTCACTGTGTTCCAGCAACCCAATTACACTGAGAACTTTATACAACTGATCCTTGATGCCATTCCAGAGGGCGCAATCGATGCTACTCTTGTGGTTGGAGGTGACGGTCGATTCTACAATGACCATGTTATCCAGTTAATTGCTGAAATGGCCGCTGCCAATGGGGTTAAGAAACTCATTGTTGGTCAAAATGGTATTCTCTCCACCCCAGCCACTTCTCATGTCATCAGAATCTTGAAGGCTACCGGTGGAATCATCTTGACTGCTTCCCATAACCCAGGTGGACCAAAACAAGACTTAGGAATTAAATACAACTTGGCCAATGGTGGTCCAGCCCCTGAACTGGTCACAAACAAGATTTATGACATCTCTAAGTCCTTGACCTCCTACAAAATCGATAAGAATTTGCCAAAAGTCGACCTCTCCAAGATCGCTTCCTCTAAAGTTGGATCTCTTGAATTTGAAGTCATTGATTCCACTGCTCTTTACACTGAGTTCCTTAAAGAGATCTTCGACTTCCCTTTAATCAAAAAATTCATAGAAAAGCGCTCCAAAGAAGGATTCAAAGTCCTTTTCGACTCCTTGAATGGTGTTACTGGCCCATATGGCTATGATATCTTCGTAAAGGAGTTAGGATTGACTGAAGATTCGATTCAAAACTTCCACCCATTGCCCGACTTTGGTGGATTGCATCCAGACCCCAACTTGACCTACGCTAAGACTTTAGTTGAACGAGTTGACAAGGAGAACATCAACTTTGGTGCCGCTTCTGACGGAGATGGTGACAGAAACATGATTTATGGAGCTGGAGCCTTTGTTTCTCCTGGTGATTCGGTTGCCATTATTGCCGAACACGCCGATCTGATCCCTTACTTCAAAAAAGGCGGTATCCATGGCTTGGCAAGGTCAATGCCCACTTCCGGAGCGTTGGATTTGGTAGCAAAGGATAAAGGATTGAATCTCTATGAGGTCCCAACTGGATGGAAATTCTTCTGTTCGCTTTTCGACGCTAAGAAGTTATCCATTTGTGGAGAAGAGTCCTTTGGAACTGGTTCTGACCATATCAGAGAAAAAGATGGCCTTTGGGCCATCGTCGCATGGTTGAACGTCTTGGCAGCTTTTGATGAAGGTTCCAAGCCATCAGACCCAGTGCCATCTATCAAGGCAGTCCAGGAAAAGTTCTGGTTGAAGTATGGTAGAACTTTCTTTACCAGATACGACTATGAGAATGTTTCTACAGAGGGCGCAAATTCTGTGGTTCTGCTTTTGAAAGAATTGATTTCTTCTTCTGACTTTGTTGGTAAGGAATTGGCATCAGGATACACCGTTAAAGAGGCTGACGATTTTTCATATACTGATCTTGATGGCAGTGTTTCATCCAACCAGGGTTTGTTTGTAAAATTTACAAACGGGTTGAGAATCATTGTCAGACTCTCTGGTACTGGATCCAGTGGTGCTACTGTTAGATTATACTTGGAGAAGCACTCCTCCGATGAGTCCAAATACCAGTTAGACGTTAGTGATTTCTTGAAGACTGATATCGACTTTGTTTTGCAACTTTTGAAGTTCCAGGAATTTTTGGGCAGAAGTGAGCCAGATGTCAAAACTTAGAGAAGTTGGCTCTAATGGAAAAGAGAGCTAGAGTGATAATTTGAGGACTGGTGAATGTAATAGTCTGATAAAATGCTGAAAGATGTCTAATTGTTCGTTGTAGGGTAGATATAGGAAGAAAGAGAGAGAAAGACAATCTAGAAAAGTAGCCCGGGTAGTAGCTTGAGTAGTTTTAGTAGTAGTGCTTGTAGTATTACTAGTTTTGTTATTAGTAGTAATATTAGTAGTAGTATTATTAGCTAGTAGCAGTAAATTTAAAAATGGAAGTAAGTGAAAGCCATGCCTGTTTTCTCTTTCAGTATGGGTATTTTTTGATGACGAATAGATCAGATAGACTATATAAAACAAAAAGAATTTTTTGTCGCTTGGCCATCCTTCTGAGGCCATGCTTCTGTCATTCTTCTGACCTTGTTGCTTGCCGATCTCAGATTCAAGTGAGACGGCGAGTCGCATATTTCCGATGTTCTTAGAGATTGATAAAGAAAAGGGCTATGAACGAGATCTCTCGGAGAGAATGGGGCAGGAGGATATAATGATGAATGAAAATTTTTTGTAATGATTCCATGTGAGAAACTTCATAAAAATTTCAAAAAAAGTCATACATTTGCACTGAGGTTGGCTATCCCTAGTCGCTTTTGCTTATGTAGAACTCCGAAGCCTTTAGGCTTCTTTACTTTCTTTGTCAGGTTTCTTTTTTTCGCCCCAAGTCATCTACCTTGGTGAGAAAAAGACGAGAAGAACAAAAGGGAGAGACAGAGAAAGATAGAGAGAGAAATAAAGAGAAGGTAGAGAGAGATGGAGAGATAGAAGAGATACACACTCATACATTTATATCTATACACATATATAAATCTATATAAAGCAGGGTGCCCCTCTCTGTTAGTCCAAGCACACCCCCAGCCAGTGAAGTTTCCTCGCTGTGTTCACTTTCTTCGCCATGGCTAACCCTTTGGGTAGTTGGCGCCAAATTGCCCCATTCTTCTCTTTAGATTCTCTTCGCAGTCAAATCCCAATTAGGAATTAGGCGGAGACTTCCAAATGTGGGATTTAGGCGACGCATCAGAGAAATATATAAATGCTTGAAGTTGCAACCTCCCTTAAAATTCTAGTTCTCCTTCAATCGTTCTGATCAAATAATCGCTTCGTTGTTTGTTGAAACAATACCGAAAAATTCATACTGTCAACATGGCCCCTACTGCACAACCAGAACAAATAAAAACAACCAAAAACTACGAGCTTGGCTCCACTGGTGCCCACAATATCGCTAAAGGTGCCGCTCATCCAGACCAAAAACCAGTCTTTACTGACAAAATGGAGGAGAGAAAATGGGCCAAACAACACATGGCTGGTGCTTTCAGAGTATTTGGCCGTAAGAACTACGGAGTTGGTGCTGCTGGTCACATTTCCTTACGTGATCCAGTAGACCCACACACCTTCTGGATCAATCCTTTGAACAAGCATTTCTCCTTGATGAAGGCTTCTGATTTAGTTCATGTTGATGAAGATTGTAACGTTTTACCCGACGGAGCCCAGAGTGCTGTCAACGCTGCTGGATTCCTGATCCATGCCGCTATTCATAAGGCTAGACCTGACGTCAATGCTGCATGCCACACCCATCTGATGTACGGGAAGGCATTCCTGACTTTTGGCTTACCCTTGGAGATGATTAACCAAGACTCGTGCATCTTCTACGGCCGTCAGGCTGTATTCACAAACTTTGGCGGTGTTGCCTTGGATCTGCGTGAAGGTGAAGAAATTGCTGCTGCTTTGGGTCCAACTGGAATCGCCGCCATTTTGCAAAACCATGGCTTGCTTACCGTTGGTGATACCGTTGATGAGGCTGCTTTCTTATTCACCTTGATGGAAGATACTTGCCAGGCTCAATTGTTGGCCGATGCAGCTGCTGCAAATGGCCTCAAGAAGAAGATTATTGCTGATGATGTAGCTGCTTACACTTGTCATATGACCGGGGATCAAGAGTCTTTGTATGCTGAGTTCCAGGTTGATCTTAGTTACGAAATTGCCAAGGAGCCAGATTTCCTTGAGTAGGGGTACAATTTATAATAAGGATGAAATCATGTAGAAGGCAATGTAGAAGTAGAATGAAAGTTTATTCAATGAATAAGCAGATTAATGGATACCCAATGTAGAAGTAGAATTAAAGTAGAATAAAAGCACCCTACGCAAGGAAGAGCCGTTGTAGAAGGAGATTTAAAGTAAATTTCAGAATCGATTCAAACAATTCATCGTTTATTTTGAACCAAAATCAGAACCATTTAAAAAATAGCTACAATAAGAAAGAATGATAGACAAATGTAATTAAATGCACGTTATAAGAAATAGAAGCAAAATGGAAAGATACAGGAGATGCCAAGAAACATATTCATAAGATATACTCAAGGAACAAAACGATAGAAAATACACGTACTCTATATGTGAAAGACAACGATACTAGGAAAGGTAATCACCTTTTTTCGACAGTAATTAGATTTTTAAATTAATACTCAATATCTATATGATATGAAATTCTTACCACAACCAATCAATATGTAAAATAGGTATGTCGGTTATATTTAAATTACATGGAATTGTATATGTGTATTAGAGAGAATAATCGTGTCACCTTCTTAACAGATATGGCCCTTCTTCAATTGGACGCTTCTGATATAACAGCTCACCTGGCCTTCTCATGTGTTGATACCGCTCATTTTCCTGCTGCTTGAGTGCAAGTACCATGCAAAGAAGCACCAAATGATCTTCTTCACTCCAGCGAGTTGAGAGCATGACAACCGAGTCTTCTTGGAATGGTTTTATATTCTTGTAGACCTCATTATTTCTCCAGATAAATTGCTGGTATTTAGCCACAGGAAGTGATCTATTTTTTGGCAGTTCTGCCGAGTCTACCTGCTCTACAACTTGCTGATCATAATGGAATCCAAGAAAGAATTTCCGTATCCGATATGGGAGACGATTATATTGGGTTAAAAGCGGTGAATGAGGAACGTCATATTCATCCATTCCATCCAACATTGATAATTCACTGTCGTCAAGGATACATAGTTGGAATTCTCGGGATCCATGTTCGTACATTGTAGTGGAAGTACCTAAAAATCTTAGCCTTTCATTTTGGAAGATGGTATCGGTGTAAGGATATGAATTATTGCTAATTAAGACCATTTTACGACCGTCTCTAAAATGCAACGATAATCTTCTCCAATTCCACAGCCATTTGCTACAAACTCTGCAAAATTCGAACCCATCCTTGATTATATGGATGTAGTATTGAGGGTTGAATGGAGTAAAATAGCTTTCAAGAAGACTTCCTCTATATTCTTGCTTCAGCCCGAGCCGTGTGGTGAATACTCTGTACTTTTGTCTTGCCCCAAGCCACAACAATTGTCTAGCAATTCTGTACAATTGGCCCGTTGGTTCTTCTTCCTTGTGTTCTTCTTCCTTGTGTTCTTGTTCACTCTCATGTTCCTTATATTCTTGCTCATTCTGTTCAACCTGTCCCCTCTCCACTCTAATCATCTCGTGGTCTACTTCAAAATTGCCCCCATGTACCCTTATTCCTTTACTTTCTACCCAGTCCTTTTCCATGGTATATTTTATGCAGCTATGGAAGCAATATATAAATGTATAACTCTAGGACGTCACCAGTGTTGTTGCGACTAAAGCTGATTTGCAAAAACCACAAATCGAAAAGCTTCAAGAAAATCATTGAACTTTTGCACCAACAAGCCCGCTTTGCTGTCAGTGACCTCATCTTCAACTGCCTTTTAAATTCAACCAACCTATAATCAACAACTTTATAAAAAGCTAGAAATGTTTTTAATTTCACTGTGAATGAAAAAAACAAAGCTGTTCTTATGACAACTGTCATTTACACCCCAACTGGCCCTCAATTAAGTCCCAATAATATCTAACTAACCTCTAATATACCCCTCTTTTCTCCCATTCACGTCGAATTATATATGCAAAATGGAAGACAAATGTTCCATTCGATACCGTCTCTTTTAGTCTTTCATTTGTCTTCATTTTTGTTACCCCTACCCCCCCAAATTTTTTTATAAAGGTTTTTCTATTGCAGTTCATTATTTTGTTTGTGTATCTTTCGTATAGTTTTGGCCCAGGCCTTGACTTCTTTGTCCAATTTATCATTGTCTTGAACAAATGGATCTTCCAAAATGTCCCATGGCAGAGGCCTTGAGTTTTCATCTTTGAGAAGACATCTATCAATCAAAGAACATAAATCTTTATCGTATGGTTCTCCTGTTACTTTATTTATCTTTCCCGTTAGTGTAGGGGGTTCTTCATTGACAATTCGTTGTAATAAATCCAAAATTCCTTCAGGACCATTATCTTGACCCGTTTCTGTCTCTGATCCATAATTATCGGACCATAATTTCAGTCCCAGGGCTAATTCCATAAGCATCAATCCCATCAGCCATACATCCAGCTTTAAACCATGATGAAGTCCTTGAATTCTTTCTGGTGACATATATGCTGACGTTCCAACAAACGTGTCGGCTTTAGCCAACAGATTAGCTAATTCTGTGGAAACTCCAAAGTCACAAAGCTTGAATTCTCCCTTATGAGTCATCAATACATTACTGGGTTTAATATCCCGATGAATAATTTTATGGGTATTATGAAGATAAGTCATTCCAGATACCATCAGATGGCATAATCTCTTCATAACGAAGGTGGGGAATTGTCGATTTTCGCATAAATTAATGATTTTATCTAACAGTCCACAATTACAGTATTCCACACATATAACAATGGCATTTGAATTGTTGATAAAGGCTCCATAGAATTCAATGATAAATGGCAGATGACATTCATGAAGGATACGTAATTCACGAATGATTTGAGTTTGAATTGCCATTTTCAGATCAATATTTATGATTTTCTTGGCCATTATCTTCTTTGAAGGAACGTGTAAAATTTTCAGAACTGATCCCGAATTTCCCGAACCCAAGAACTTTAACGTGACCAAGTCCTTGTTATTGAGTTTGAAATTTGACGTGGTCAGTAATGGTGATGATACAAACTCATCAGCAGTAAGCAGATCGGTAAATGAAAGCTTCTGACCCAGCAGAATACTACTGGCCAGCAGTGGGATAGAAGAAATCGACCTGGTGGGTGAAATCAGCAGAATAACCGTCTGTCTTTTCTTCACGATGGTAGTCTTGATCATCCCTGATGATGACAGCAGATGAACTGATGAATGGGCCGATCCTCCACCATTCCCATTGATTACTACGTTGCTATTTCCTGAAACCGATAATGAATTGCCCAGTCCATTGCCATTTAACTTCGATATCGATGCCAGAGACCCAGAACGGGCTCCATTAATGTCCAATGTCCCTATCAGATTTATAAGTTGATTTGAAACTATTGGTTCTAAACCTTCTGGTCCTCTATTCCTACGATTATTATCAAATAAACCATCTTTCAGTGGTCCGTCTGCTGCCAACAGTAAGTGCTTAAAATTCTTTCTTTTCAAAGTTTTAGCGGCAAGGATCTGCGACGAAGGTGTCGGGGGGAGATCCTTCTCCATTTTATACTCGGTTTAATCACTGGTGGGGCCCTTATAAACCTGTTGTATCCCTACTGAAACCCAGTTTTATGGTTCCTATTACTGGGAAAAAGGGTCAACCTCCGAATTTGTCTCAAATTGTGCGAGGAAAGGGTAGATCAGTCACGTGACCAGAGCGAGCCTGGCGTCTTTTAAATTTTTTTATTTGTTTTGCCCGTAGCGCAGTAGTTCGCCAAAAATTCACCAGAATGGAAGCGACAAGACAATGGAGGAGGAGAGAAAAGTGGATCCGATGAGGGTAATTGGAGAAATATAACAATGAATGTAGAAGTTAGAGGTACGAAATTTTTAACAGCATTTTTAATGTATGGCACGGAAATACCATCGGTGTTGTTTGTTTATTTTGGTTATTAGAACCTGCTGTAGTGATGTTTGTTTCTAGCGATGCTGCGCCCTGCCGTTGAAAAAGAAGCCGAAAGGGGCCAAAAGGAGCCAAAAAAGAGCCAAAAAAGAGCCAAAAAAGAACCAAAAATGAACAAAAAATGAACCAAAAATCAATCAAAAATGAACCGAACATGAACCACCCATGAAGACATAACAAGCTAAAGATTGGTTTAAAGAGGCTTCCAAGGGAGAGCAAAAAGTCAAAATTATACTAAATGACAAGGGTTGATTGAAAGAGGTAAAACCGAGTGAAAATAATTAATACCGATTGAAAGGTTCAAACCAACATATCCCATCCCAATCGGTCCCAATCGGTACATCCCCTCACTTCAAAAGCCCAGCCCACGCATCTCTCAATGATTTCTTCTTGCTTTCTAAAAAACTCGTTTCCGGCCACCAACTGTCACCAACGACCACCAGAGCTCCAGATGCCAGCAATAGCACTGCCAGTCAAAGGCTGTCGGTCCTTTTCTCCTCAATTTACATTCATATATTACCACTATCCTTTAATGCTACAGATTCAACATTTTTTAATTCCAGCGGTTCCTCTGATCTTCTTTCGTCTCAAGCCCTTTTATACCGCCTTGCTTTTGCTCGCCTCTTTTCTTCCCCTTTTCTTCCGTACGTTAAAATCGAGATCTTAGATGCATCTAGTCCTTTTTCAGTACAACTCAGGGCTTCATTTCCAAAAGGTGGTGATTTTTTGTAACTGGCTTCAAACCGGGCCTCACATCTCTAAAATGGTTAGTAACCTTCGGTACCTGACTTCGCTTTGGCGTTCTTCATATCCCTGCATTGCGCCAATGTAAACACTATTCAGGTACACCGTTGGCAGTGAGCTAGCTTGCATGCTTACATTCTCCATTTACTTGACAGCTAGACTCGAAACTTCATAGATCATTCTGGCTGATTTTGAAACTCCATCTGTAGCTTAATTCACAAGAAAGCTTCTCATAAACCCTTGTGAACCATTCTTTAGCTTGCTTCTTTCGTTCATACGCGTTACTAATAAACTGGAATACATTTCAAACTAACCCTTATAAAGAATCAATTAATTCAAAAATAACACTTTCAGAGTTGTAGAGTTACACATCTTACTCCTGAAATAACTTTAGAGTTACAGTTCTAAAAATTCATTTACCGTAAAGCAAATAACCTACAAAAAGTCCTCTCAAGTGCCTCTTCACTCCACTCATTCACTGACTCAAAAAAACCGAAACACTTATCGGTCAATCTTACTAAAAATTTACCTTTTATCACTCTTACACCTACGGAAAGCCCTAGATTACCTACATCTTCTCCGAAATTTGACATTAACTATGCAATAACCCTAATGTTTCTATCAACACCCAGTTTCGCAGTGTAGTAGTACTACTCTTGTGAAAATATACGATTTGGCATATCTCTTCATATACCTATTTAACCCTTCTAATTGTGTTTCCCAGCTCAAACCTGCCGGATCTGCGCTGAGGCAGATTTTCAAATGCCTCAAACTCTATGATTTGTATTCTCCATATTCCTCCTTGGTATTCAACCGAGCCATTAAACAATGACCTGATGATGCTAATGATTTTATTGATAACCTCCTATAGCGTGGTACTAAAATTTGACCTTATCAACTGTCCAGAACATTTTCACGTGTTCCGGGTCTTCTGTCTCTTTCTCTATCTGTTTGTGTGTCTCTTTGTGTGTCTCTTTGTCTGCGTCCTTCTCTCCCCTATCTCTCCCTATTACTTTAAACTAATCATTATTACTAAAATTTAATCATTGGATGTTTTGTTGTACCATTGATTGAAGCTCTTGATGATACCCTTGAGGTACTTGAGGTTGCGAGTGCGCCAGTGCCATTGCTTGATGGAATTGATGCTGAGCATATGCTTGATTATACTGAGCTTGATTGGCTGCCTCTGATTGTACATGACCACCTTGGCCACCACCAAGTTGCACTTGACTCAGATCTAAATAAGGTATAGATCGAGCCGCTGGAGCATACAGACCATAAGATGGCATCACAGAATGTACATCTGGTGCCATCAATGCTGGCCCTGGAGGTGGCAGAGTCACCGAATTAATCCCCTTCTTCTTCCTCTTTCTACATGAAATACACACTTTATGCTTCCCAACTTCTTCTGGTTCCAAACTCTTGGCACATCTATTACAGTTACCAAGTTTTTCCAAGTTTGTCCGTCGGATCTTATCGTTTTCTCGACACCGTTGACACACTTTAAACGTACCAGATCGACTATCCTTACCTGACTCATCTCCAGTAATAATAGATGCATCTAGGGGACCCAGACAATGAACACATTTCCCCTGTGCCGCTCGATTAGCCTTCCTGTTCCGTAAGTTCATTCTACACAGTGGACACAAGACAAATTTCTGTTCATCCTTGGGGATGGAAGTTCCACATCTTCTACAAGCTCCCAGTTTATCCTTGGTCTTTTTCTGCCATCTACGGGACCTTTGACGTTGCAAATCACGGCAATGATTACAGAGTTTAAACACTTTGGGTTCCACAAGTGGCTTGGATCCACTTTCCTCCTTCGATTGAGGAATGATAAGTGGTTGGGAAAATTCCTTCTTACATCGAGAGCAAACGGTTCTTAATACCTGACCATTGTCTTCTGGAGCATCTGGTTTGTCTTCGTTAACAATTTGTTGTTGAATGTGCAAAGGAGGGATTGGCTGGACCAAATCAGAACCTCTTGAGTCAGATCCATTGCTTTGAGTTCCATTGACTCCTCCGCTTCCTAATGGAGTCATACCGTTGGTAGACACAGGCATCATAGAGACACCGTCTGATGTCGAGACCCTTCCCAAGTTAAGATTGGATCCCATGTTACTGCCCATATTAGATCCTAAATTAGGTACATTCATATTATGAATACCAGGAGCAACCACCCCACCATTACTTGTCGTCATGGGAACATTAAGAGGAAGACTAGGGACTTGAGAGACTCCTTGAAGTCCCGAGCCAGTGGCAGAGACAGACATACCTGGGACAGCAGCTTGTTGATCCAATATGTCATACTGGCGCAAGGACTGCTGGGGCATAAGATGCTGTGGGAGCAAGAACAGCTGGGGTTGTTGCTGGTGATGTTGTTTATGTTGATGTTGTTGATGTTGTTGATGTTGTTGATGTTGATGTTGGTGTTGATGTTGATGTTGATGTTGGTGTTGATGTTGAAGTGGATGTTGGTGTTGTTGGTGATGCTGGTCTGCACTTGAGCCCGTTGCCACTACTCCAGATCCCATCGGAGCAGAACCACCTCCAGTAGAACTCGAGTTTCGGGTCCCGTTATGAACCAATGTAGCCCCGTTAGAAGCTCCAGAGTGTGCGGCTGATGTTCCAGAGTTGTTGGCAAACTGATGATCATTAAGTAAGGCTTGAGCAGTAGCAATGGCAGGATTCAGAGGGTTAGCAAGATCAGTAGGCATACTAATAGATGCATCTACTAACCGTGCGGTTTGGTCCATATGAGGATCCATGCCAAGGAAATGTTGTTCCATGATTTATTCAGTAGGGGAAAGTTGGTTAAAAAATGTCTGATAATGTAATGTTATATCGCTTATAAAATAGAATCCACGGATGTTTATACTATTATGAATCAAAATTTCAAATGCTAATCCAATGTTTCTCTCGACAAGCAGTGAAAATAAATGTGTCGCTGAAAAGAAGGGTTATGAGAAAGTTTATATTCGCAAACAATAGGAGTCGTGTACCGATGGCTAATAATGACGTAGCGGAGAATGCTTGCAGAGGTAACGGGTGTAAAATAAAAAAAACTATAAGCACAGGATAGTATGGACCGAACCGAGCACAACGAGTTGAGATGAGATTTAGGAAGAGTCTGACCACTTGAGGCCAATAGAGCGTGACTATAGGTTACAGAACTAAGACAAAGAATCTTCTCATGATTTGAAACCCCTTTTCTTTCAAAAAAAACACTTAACTATTCCTCGAAAATTCATTGTCATTCGCTTATGGGTTTATCACAAGATTGAAAATGGATAAATCCGATCCATTCGATAAAATATTACCAATACCTTAAATACGAATTAGTGTATTATATATTAATCTCGACGATTTTTAAACAGTCGGTCGCTCTTAACCCCTCTACATGTAATTGAATACGTTCTTGCATATGCGGTTTGCTCCCCCTTTCCCCCATCCCTCGAATGCATATCATCTATTCAGCCTACTTCTGTTCCTCGCTGTCATTCTGTCTTTTCCCCTCTAACTTTATCAGTTGCCATCTTTATGACAACATCAGATGATCAGAGAAAAAAAGCGACCAGGAAAAAATGAGCGATGACTTCATCTAACATATTCTCTGTAGTTTTATTTTCTGCTTCGGGTAGTCCCTCCACTGCCTTCTCATGATTGCCAAATAAGGTTGCAGCGTTTGCTGTGATTAGTGCGTCACTCAGCAATCAAAAAAACCATTTCCCATGCAGAAGAACATGAGAGCACAGTGTCGCCTATCTTGCTATCCATCTCTTGATTCCTCACCCCCTTCACTCCCCCCCCCACACACTGCCCACATTAACAATAGAATATGGGACTCCGAGTCCAAAATTAAAAAGCACCTACACGAAACAAAAATACAACAAAAATTAAAATTGAAAAACAACTTTTCCTCCAATTATAGATTTCGTTGATTCGGCCCCACTTCCCCGAGATGTAACTCCACCCAAAAAAAACTGTAATCCACCTAATCTTCCTAAAAATAGTTCTTATTCACCCTGGAGAAGTGGTTTAGACGTTGAGGGCCTCGTGCTCTTGACTTTGTCTATCTTTCTTCTCCTTATAGTTGCATGGACCTGATAAGCCTACCACATTGCAGCAATAACTCTAACTTGATTCATTTCTCTTTTCTATTTTTCAAATGTCCTTGTGCATAAAGAATGCATCTCTATTTTGGGGCTAATTCGGTTGTTGTTGATGGAACCCCGAGTAATTGTCATCTATATCGGCTATGTTGTAGCAACTTTAAATGCCTCATATACCGTCTCGATTATGCAATGGGAGTCCACTCCGATCATCCGATACCGATATGAAGTAGTTCCTGCCTTATCAACGTATGATGATCACCGTTTCTCTCAAACTCACAACATGACCTGACGTAGTTGTGCGCAAACTATGGCTTCTTCTCAGAACAATGCAGATAGATGATAAACTACAATCTGCAAGGGGTTCTGAAAGAGGAGGCAAAACAAAAAACTACTATGGAACTCTATATGCCAAAATCTACAACTCGATGAACGTGTTCTGAACGTTGGTACGAACTTCGAATCGGCTGAAATGCTTGGGCGCATCTTAGAGTGATGCCGCTTCTGTTATGATCGTGTACATCGACTAATATCTAAAAACTATTGTTCCACCAGGGGTTTGTTGCTTGATGGGTGCCATTGCCTGCAGGCTAGCTAGAGCCGCGCCATCCTATGTTTACACCCCAGAGGTTTTCCTTATTCCTGTCTACTAACGTGAGTCACATGATAAGCGTAAAATTAAACTACTAAATAGCTAAAGTCGGATTTTAGGTGTTCTATCCTAACGGCGTTTGGTAAGAGAGCTATCTCTATTTCAACGCTAGATACTGTGCAGCCGATTCGTATGTTTTCGCCTGCTTTGTAGTTCTAGTTTGTATTTTCGTAGAATCTTTTGGGCTTTTGCTGAAAAGCTTTTTGGCCGCAGACTTAACTGAGTTCATAGTGCTCGCAACTGACTCCGTGTTGGAGCGAGTCGATTCTAATGATTTCTTTGACATTTTGTGTAGATTATTGGATAGTTATTGTTGACTAATGATTAAAAATACTGGAAAATCGTTGTCAATTTATAATCCTCAGTGACTCTACGATGACTTCGTAATTGGTCTTGCAATGGAAATATTTGTCATCGTGGGGAAGGGATCCTCTCACAAACCTGCCCTTTTCTTAAGACTCATTTCATATTTTTTGCTCCTAAAGAAGACAGATTAGTAATTGTTCCCAATGGAGAATCTAGTCAGAAACTTAATTTATTTACTTGTAAGAGTACAAAATTGACAAGTTTATGATACTGGTACCTTTGTGAGACTGGCATCCTTGTGATACTGACCCGTATTGTAATTGTCATTTATCATTCTGGTTGATTTTAAAATCACCTACTCTCTACGATCTCCTAGCCTCAATCTAGTATATTACCCAGTCGATGTAAATTTCACAACCATTTCGTTATCCTTCCTATGCCTAAACCGCCTTTGTTGCAGCCGCACCCCCACATGGTAGCCTCGCTGACTCATTTTGCCATCGATGTTTACTGTTCATATCTTCAAATACGTGAAACGTCGTAAAGTTGTCCAATGAGGGGAGAGCATAGGATCCACAGTCCACTCACACGGCTGAGAAATCAGTCACTGCCTGAACTGGTCTGGCTGATTAATCATTTAATTCACTCCTACAGATCTTGATCGATAATTTTGGATTACTATTTACAAATGTTTAGTGCCACTGTAGTCAAGCCACCGTAACTTAGAATGGGGTCTTTCGTTGATCCCACTTTTTGTAGAGCATAGTAGCAACCTCTCCAAACCTGTAGGCACCAAAGCCAAAGAGAAGAATCCCTGTGCCTTTCAAACCTCTTTGCCACCACATAGGGTGTTTAATCAAGTCTATTTTACCATCTTTACCTTTGAAGGGAGAGTTCAGATTAAGCCATAATCCACCCCCTACAGCTACACACAGTTGAATCAAAGTACATGGAAGACAATCAGTTTCATCTACTGGCAAATCTCGCAGCGGCGGTGGGTTGAACACTCCCAAAATGTTAGACATGGTATGAAATTAATGTTTAGTAGGGGAACAGTTGAAAATTAATTTTGCAAGAGTACTTTTTCATGTTTACTTTTACATGCAATGGAGGTGATAGAGATGGAGATATCAGAAAGGCAGCGTGTTATGGAAAAAAAAGGACCCTCTTTCAAAGTAGTGGGACAATAAGAAAACAAAGGATAGAGTTAATGTCGATGGGTTGAGCCTGGGAAACAAGATTGCTGGCTTCTTGTCAGCTTTTTAACTACAAGACAAATGGAAAATGTCCCTCCTTAGAGATTTTAATGAGGTGAGGGGATAATTTTTGTCTCAAGAAAAGGGAATAGCAAAGATTCATAGGAGGGCACCAAAAGGTTCTTGTTGACTACGTTCAGGCTATATTCAGGCTATATTCAGCAAATGCATTCAGCCTATATTCACATGGACCAAAATTATTACATAAACCTGTCCCAATTAGATATCTATTCTAAACAAATCATTCACCTATCATACAATTTCTTTAGTTGTCTTTCTCTCATCTTCCTTGTTAACTGAATTTGATTGTCTCATTTACTTTCATTGTAGTTAAAATCTGGCAGTCTTATTGAGTTGTCTCTGATTAGTCACTAGATTTTATCAGTCGAGCCCTATCAATATTGCCACTAATGTTACGTCTTAATCGGTCAAATGTGTACAACCAAACATTGAAGGCCCTAAGAAGAAACCCAAGCACCCGAAGTACTCCCAACACTCCAAAACCCATTATATCTTCCCCTGCCCGTAGAAAATTATCTACTTACTACAATAATGGGTACAATTTCTACCAACCACCGAAAACTCCATTTTACCAAAAATTTCTATACGTTCTTGCTCTCGGTACTGTTGCCGGTGGAGTGGCATACTACTTGTGGTGGCCTAAGCATACATTCCCTTCTTCAGTGGCCAAAATCTTAAGGAAGGGTCTCCATGCTGAGTCTGACAAAGGTGATTGTGACTTCCAATTAGCACTTAAATATTACATTCAAGCACTTCAAGAGTGTGATAACTTAGAAATGGATAAACTTTCAGATGAATATACTGGAATTCAGTTGAAGATAGCTGAGATGTTTGAAAGAATGCATATGATTGATGATGCTGCTTTTATCTACAATGAAATAGCTATCTTGTATTTAAAAGTGTTGACAGCACCACCAAAATCCAAAGATGGAGCCAGAATAAAGAACGAAGCTCATAGGGCTCATTTGATTCAAAAGGATTTGCGTATAGCCGTGAAAATAGCCATGCTAAACGAAGATAATTACCCTCTCTGTAAGGGAATACTTACTACCCATCTTTTGATAGCTCAAGATTTGGTTCAACGTAGATTGGGTCCCAAAAATACCCTTTCTAAACTCTTTGACGTATCAAGATTGACTGAAGAGAAGGGCAAGCCATCCTCAGCAGCAACAACATCTAGTGCACCACCAATCAAGCCAGCACCGGTTGGAGGTCACAGCAAAGACATTTTAAACTCTGATGGTAACGTTGTTGGACACATTGAAACAAACCCAATGGCCTGGGAACCTTTTAGTACTGAATTTTTTGGTGCTTTGGACTTTTTAATGACTGTTTGCTTGAAGATGGGTGATGTAGCCATGGCCACATCAATTAAAACCTCAGCAAATGAATGGTCCATGATTGCTGAATTGGACCCAGCTCAAATTATGATGTCACTGTGTAATTTGGCTGCACTTTTGTATATAGAAGCCGGTACTTTTGAAGAAGAAGCTTACAAATTGAAGAAAATCACCGATAGAACCCCACAAGAAGAAGATCGATTACAAAAGAGTCAAAAACTTAGATTGGATGCCATAGATACTTCGATGAAAGTATACAAATTTCTAGTAGATTATCTGAAACAACTTCCCTCTGATTATGCCACTAATAACAAAGAGGTCCATGAAGCAGTAGCCATTGCTACGTTTGGAATGGGGGTGATTAATTTACACGAGGGGGAATATGACAGTAGTGAAAGGTTACTTCGAGAGGCTAGAGTTAGATCTAAACAATGTGGGTACGATTCTTTGATTGGCTTGATTGAGACAGAGTTGGATAAATTATTTAAAGAGAAGAAGAAGGCTGAAAATAAGAAGATTGATGAGGAAGGATTAGCTGAGGAAACGACGACGGAGTGATTAAAAAGATTTAGTGTATAGGCTAAAGGTACTAAGAAGTTGATGTATTAACGGAGGTAATGCCTTATAACTTTGTCACCCTTTAATGTAGCATCACAGATGGGTACCATCATAAATAGGTGAAAATGCCTATCAAGACAATTTTTCACATTTAAAATTAGATACAAAATGTAACTAAGAGATAAGGTAAACAATTTTGACTATAAATGTAATTCATTGGTAATGGATTGACCACTACATTATTGTGGGGTCTAATAAAACGGAGATATCGACGGATAAGGATATGTACCATCCAAAAAGCCATCGGCTTTAGACACGGAAATGGTTAAGGTCCGTTCAGTATGGCATATTGTAGCACTCGGGCCGGTATGGTTGCAAGCAGTTCCGGACCCGATACCGACTCGGACCCACATTGGGCCACCATCTACATCTATAAAAGACATCGTAGGACATTACAACGTATACCATCTATTTTCTAAAACCAAGACAATTGTTCTGTTGATCAAATTATCCAATTCATAAAAAGGTTATTAGGATGAATTTTTATCGATCTCTCGCCTCTTCAACCGAAACCACCGTCCTAGTAATAGGAGGTGGATACCTGGGTATTTCAGCAGTCAAGACGTTATATTCGAGATTCGTTCAACATTTGGAGATTTGTAACCTGAATCTGAGGGGAGCCTCTCCAAAGAAGCTCAAAATTCACATGGTTGAGCCCAAGAGTGGATTGCTAAATGTGTTGGGAATGCTGAAATCAGCAGTGGACATCAAATTTGCAGCCACGCAATATGTTGATTTTGCAGATCTTCAAGTTCCATGGACAACAGCAATTCTGCAATATGAGTCAGTTCTAGATAAGTTTAAGAATAATTTCTCTTCTGTTGAAGGAAAAGGGATTGGTAATGAAAATCTCTTAGAATTGGTGTATGTCCAAGGGAAAGTCATTAGGTTGGGTACAAATTCTGCTCAAGTCGCATTAGAATCAAGCAGTAATAGTGATTTGAAAGTAGACCATAAAGATGATGGCTCCCTGGAAGGTCGAATTTCATTCCAATATTGTATTTTGGCAACTGGAAGAGACAGAATGTGGCCTGCAACTCCAATTGCTCAGACCAAAGATCAATTTTTGGGGGAAGTGAAAAATTTTCACGATTCTTTAAGTGATAAGCAGATTATTTCTGTTGTCGGTGCTGGAGCAGTAGGAATCGAATTTGCTGGGGATTTAAAACATCATTTCCCCAATAAGACAGTACAATTGATTCATCCCCATGAAAATTTCCCACCAGAGGACTTATCAATGGATTTTAAAAATGCCGTTAAGAAATCACTACTAGATTCTGGGGTTGAAATTATTCACCAAAGAGTTGCTCTGAGTACAAAAAATGGTGACTTGTTAACTACCAATGGCGAAATAATTGACTCAGATTATACCTTCTGGGCTACGTCTCATAAAAATAACTATGATATACTTGAGTCAGAGCTCCAACGGAAATATGTTAATTCAAAGGGAGATATTGCCACTAATGAATATTTACAATTAAGTGATGGAAGTACAACGGTTGCAAATATGTTCGCTACAGGAGATTTAATGGAAGCAGAAAATGTGATCAAGAGTGCTGGAATGGCAATGTATACTGGGATGTCAGCAGCCAACTGCATTGCTTCGTTATGCACTACAGGAAATACTAGTGAGCCAATTCCTAAAAGAGGGCCGAAGGGGATGTTAATTGTTGCTGGAAACGGAGATATAGTACTGCAGAACGGGAATGACGTTGCAGTGAACTTGCCACAATATTTGGAAGAGTTCAAAGATTATCGGTTTGGCAGCGTTCGTCGAAAGCTTAGTATATAATAATAGTGAGAGCTGTTACGGTAGTATTGTTAGTAAAGTACCTAATAGGAGAGTAAATAATGCAATGGATTGGAAGAAGTGAGAGTATAATGTAGAAACGAGAGGAACAAAAGAACATTACAGCGGAAATATCATTATCTTCTTGAAGATAATAGAAGCAATTGAACAATAATGATTGACATGCTTAAGCAGAAGGAGATAGATAGTACAGATTGGAAAATGGCAGGTTTATAAGGGGAGAGACGGATCAATGGGGTTTTAACTGGAATCCACGCGAAGTGTCTTACGACTATATCTCTGCAGCTATATACCTAAATTCTCTAGCTCATGCAAATATATCTCTCACATCTAAAGCTCCAGCACCTCTATCTACTTGCTCTTGCTCTTACTCTTGCTCTTGCTCTTGCTCTTGCTCTTGCTCTTCCTAGACCCTTAGCAGTCGTTCGGACTCAGGCTAACGCGGTGAAATCTGAGCACGCACGACCACCCACCTCACCATCCACCAATTTTAAATCCAAACACGTCAACCTCCAAAAAAAAAGGACACACTAACGAACTAAACCAGGCGATTTAACAACAATGGTGGTCTTAGCATCTTCTATCTGTACAAGAGGTGGTAAAGCAATCTTGTCTCGACTGTTCCGGGACATTTCAAGGGATAAAATCACCGCGTTACTTGCAAATTTCCCTTCCCTTATTTCAAATTCGGCCACCCAAAATACCGCCGTCGAAGATGAACATGTTAGATATGTTTATCAACCATTGGAAGAATTTTATATTGTTTTAATAACTACTAAGCATTCAAATATCCTCCAAGATATCGATACATTACATCTATTTGCCCTGACTGTCTCCAATTTACTTCGTTCAGTCGACGAAAGAGAGATCTTTGAAAATGCTTTTGAAATTTTATCAGCTTTTGATGAAATCATCACTTTAGGTTACAAAGAAAGCTTAACCTTATCACAAGTTCAATCATTCTTGGAAATGGACTCTCATGAAGAAAAGATTCAAGAAATCATCGAAAGAAATAAAGAATTGGAGGCCACTGAAGAACGTAAAAGAAGAGCCAAAGAAATCCATAGAAAGGAGTTGGAAAAGAGGACCAAAGAAAAGTGGGGGATGCCACAAGTTGAAGCTGCCAGCTTCCAACAAAGACAACCCACCTACAACTCAAACCCCATTGAAAGCTCTCCTTATCAAGCTGCTCCTATTAAACAAGCCACTCCACTTCGAGGGGGAGGCCTTCAACTCGGCAAAAAAGTTGGTCCTGGTCCTCGAGGCCAAGTCAGCGACTCCCAAGCTCCGTTGTTGGCCAGTGGACAGCCAGTTTTCCACCACTCTCAACAACAGGAACAGCACCAACAATCGTCATTGTCGTCGTCGCTGGCTTACAATGCTCCAGAATACTCTAAATCCTCTTCTCCAGCAGTACCTAATACTCCTAAACATCCCAATAATGGTATTTTGATAACTATCAGTGAAAGAATCTCCGCTGAATTGTCTCGTGAAGGAACTGTGACCAAAACTGAGGTTAAGGGAGATCTTAAATTACGGATCAATAATGCCGATTATGCTAAACTGAAGATTCTCTTGAAAGCAGCAAAATCAGGGGTTCAATATAAAGCCAGACCAGAAATTGACACCAAATTGTTCAATCTGACTCTGGTTTTGGCCCTTAAAGACTCTTCCAAGCTGTTCCCACTGAATGATCAACAATTAGGGGTGTTACGGTGGCGTGCAGTTGGTAAAGAAGATGACAATCTGTATTTACCAATCGTTTTCACCGCTTGGGTCAACATAAACGATTCTGAAACCGATATCACTTTGGAATACGAATTGACCGATAATTACGTGGAAAACCACCCAAGTCAACCTTCATTAGATAACATTAAAATCTTAATTCCCATAGTACTGAACGATGTGACTTTGAAAGACGAACCAGAAAACATCTCATACGATATTACTCCTGAAGGAATTATTTTCACCATATCTGAAATACCATTAAGTGAACCACAAGGGTCATTTGAGTTCCAGGTTCCTTCTGCACAAGATGAAGATGCATTTTTCCCAATGGAAGTGCAATTTGATGTTGAAAGAACTGAATTGGATGATACTGATGTGGCTTTTGGTAAGATTCAAGTATTGGACGTGGTATCAAACAATGACGACGAGGAATCCTTGCCATTTGATTTGCATTCAACTCTTGCCAGTGACGGGTACTATGTTGTTTAGGGGGAGGTTATACTAGAGATTTGTGTGTGTGTGTGTTAGAGTTTATGTCAGACTTTGGTAGATGAAATTGGTTGTAAAAGGCAATTGATTAGAAGTAAAAATTTTGAAAATAGTACCAAAATGTGAAGTTGTAGCTGAATATGTGCTATCTATCGAAGAATCTGCAACCAAACAAGTTTTTGTAGTTAATGCCGATTGTCCAATTCAGAGTGTAAAGGTTTATGTAGCCGGTAGATGGGTTGTTCATCAATCCAATTTATTGCCTAATAAAGATACAAAATTATCATTTATTTTAATACCACTACTCCTCTAGTGCCAGTATCAAACTGGGGTTATATCTATAAACATATTAAACTCTAACCGATACGCCAGATAATGCAATGGTGAAATTGATCCCCAAATTGTTTTCTTTGTTCAAAGCATTTAAAGTATCCAAAATTTTCCGACGAGGACACAGTCCCTCCATGGATTCTTTAACATGGTTGACAAGGATATCAAAATCTTTAAGTGGAGACGATATCACGGATTCATTATTGTTATCTTTGTTTTGCTTTTGGCATTCCCGTTCCAATACTTTTAACTCTTCAATCAAGTGACGAGGCATTAAATGGCCATACAAATTATTTTCGTGGCACACACACTGTGAACATTCAAGAACTATGGCCCTCAAGGTCCCCAGAGTTACCAATGGCGCTATCTGATGCCAGATCTTGATATTACGGTCCAGCCCCAGCATTTTGTCTGCTTCAAAATCTCCAAAGACCAATACACTTTCTTGGTTGAGTTTATGTTCAAGCAAAAATGCCAGAGAAAGGTAAGTGTTATCGGATTTTTGAGAGCAATTTAAATGACCATTGGAGATTTTTACGTCTATATTGTTGATATCCAGATTGATCAATTTTGTTCTCTTTGTATTAATCTTCTTGATTGGGCAATCTTCATCGCCATCTACGATTTTTCCATGCAGAAGCTCAAACATTTTCACGATATAGTTACCCATTTCAAATGGAGTATCATATTGTTGTTCATCAAGTTTTACTATACCTAACAGAGGCATATTCGGCCAAATGATTCCATTGAATATATGAGTTCCTAGGGCCCGAATAGTGTAAGGTGAACCATGCAATACTTTGGCCCGATGAGAATCAGGCGCAAATCCAGCAGTATTAATTGCTAATCCGCTAATGTGATCCAAGTGAGGATGTGTAATTAAATAATTCGTGAGCTTATTTAGTATCCCCCACGCATTACGATAAGGGTCCTTTGATAATGATTTAAAGGGCTCAATTAGTTGAGCCTTAGTGGCTTCTTCTTTGGTAAGAGCATCTGGATAAAAAGAAGTCGATAATACATGATCATTGGTACGGGGGTTATCCTTCAGATTACTAATAATTTCTGCTAATCTTCGAACTCCCAGACCTCCATCGATAATCACTAGGTCGTCATGAGAAGAATCATCTTGTAAGTTGCTGTAGTCTGTTGAACTTGGTTTGATAAGTAAAGAGCAATTAGTGCCCTCTACCGGCCCACCTGACGCCCCTAAGAAGGTTATATCGAACATATCTGGGAAAGTTCGGGCAAAAAAACTGGATGGATTTGTTTAATAATTCGAATTCCGAAAAATATATATAAATATTTGTATATATAGATTTAATTGATGATATTTTATAATGATTGATTGTGTCAAGGTCCGGCGGAAACAATAAATGGAGTTTCTAGAAGAACTCAAGCAACAATGTAGTGACAGGAAAAGAAATGGCTATTGTTTTTAGAATAATTTGACCTATATATCGACAATCATGCAGCTAACAAACACCAATTTTTTTTGACCATGATACGCTGGCTGTGACTGGCTTCTTAACTGTACAATGGTTATCTACCGATATGGTTGGTGGAAATTATTATCTGGACGCTGCCCTGAAAAGAAAGTTCAAGAGGAGTAATTTAATGCGACTTCAAAATAAAGCTCACAGTGGACGCGGATCGGGTTTTTTTTTACAAGAGCATGGCAGAAGAGTGAAACAGAGTAATGGGGGGGGCGCGGGAGTGGAGATGGAGAGGGGAAAGAGGGGTTTGCAGAAGATCTATAAGGACTGATAGACTGAGTATGGATGTATTTTAACCATTGATCAAACTGTTACCAAAAATGATACCCCCTTTGTATCACTGGTTAACTTGCGCCTTCTCGTTAAAACAAGCTTTTAAATTACCAAGGTGGCCCATGCATCGAATAAATTAATGCATGGAAATAAGGCTGGAGTTGCATGGAAGATGATGGCAATGAGTTCGTCAAAGTGGAATTTAGGGGTACCTCAAACCATAAACGACATTGTGACCTAAAAAATAAGGCTTGCCAATGCATATTTCGCTTTCCAGAAGAATCTCATATGCTCAGGTTAATCGTACTTAATATCTTCTTATGTTTAAAGCACCACAGGTTTGTTCTCCCAATTGGTTACGATTGTGAGGAGACAAAAATTTTTTTTCCCCTAGTACACTATTTAATTAATCCTTGACTCTTCTCCTCGACAATTTTTTAATGGATACATACTTGAACATTGCATGCTCACGCCATGCAATGTTAGTCTTCAAGTAACACAGTTACTCTTTTGGCGCTTACATTCTACTCTGTAGTATCGCTTATCATCTTCTTGATAATTGGGTTAAAAATTGATTTTAAAAATAAATATTTACCCCCGTGAGGTAGCTGTACCATGATGTACACTGTTGAGCAATATTGCTTGACCAAATAGTCAGGTTGTAGTAGTTTCATGTGGGTC